>PVKM010000005.1:0-227861 GCA_004027735.1 Carollia perspicillata
AGGCAATTTTCACCCTCTGCTTCTGCCTTGGCTTCCACATTCCTGCTTGTATCACGAGACCTCTCCCCTCCTCACTTTGTTGCAAAAGTATTTAACCGCCCACCTGACCCCTCCTCAGTGCCCAGAATTTGGAAGCTGTCTCCTCTGGGCCCACGCGTGTAATAAAGACTTACTCCATCACCCCAGATCGTGTAAGAGTTCGTTTTTCTGTAACAAAATAAGCCAGTAGGTGAAAGACAAATACCATATGATCTCACCTATAAGAGGAATCTAATGAACAGCATAAACTAACAAACAAAGTAGAACCACAAGCATGACAACATGGAACAGACTGACAGTGACCACAGGGGAGGGGAAGGGGGATAACGGTGGAAAGAAGGGACTAGTCAAAGAACATGTATGAATGACCCATGGACATGGACAACAGTGTGGGAATTGACTGGGAGCAGGGAGTGGTGAAATAGGTAGAGGAGGGCAAAGGTAGAAAAATTGGGACAACTGTAATAGAATAACAATAAAGAAATGATAACGAGAGATATTTAATAAATGAGCTGGTATACATAAAAGACTTAGAGGAGGGTCTGGTACGTGGTGAACGGGCAGTGAATGTTCACTACTCTGATTATGTGCAGCCTTCTCTGAAATCTTCCATCCTCTAGACTCACTGTAACGGGTCTGTGTGTCTGTCTCTACTGGAATGAGAGCTCTGCACTCAGAGGAACCAGCACAGGTCACAAGGTTTAGTAGGTAGGCAGTCAATGTTGCATCAGTGAATGTATGAATGAGCATGCATATGAAGTTGGAATGTGCTTCTATTTATACTAAATCCATTTATTTTGATGCTCACTGAGTTGATTACTTGACTCTCTCAACTACAGTCTGGTAAGCTCCTGGAGGACGAAGCATCAGACTCTGCAATTAGCAAGTGCTCAGTGAGCGCTTCTTGCTGCGCTGCAGGACATCCGCATGACAGGCAAAGACCTGCTTGGCATTGGCTATTTCCCACACTTGGATTGATTCTTTCCCTCATAGCCTTCATCCTTCATATGTTTAATGGCTCAGAGAGGGTGAGCTGCATACAGAGGTTTAGAGTTTAGTTGAAAGTGTATGAACATTGATTGGTGTGTTTCCTTGATAAAAACAGCATTTCTGTCTGTGTAAGTCCAACTACCTGCCACATCCCAAGTCTTGTGCCAGAGGAATGTAGCTTTCTAGATGCTGGGACAGTCATTCAGTACCTGCCCACTTTTTCCAAAACACTGGGTCTCTGTTATTGGGAGAATGAATAATGTGGGAGGCAATGTTTGACAAGAAGGCTGGCCTAGCACATGGAGGCCCTTTCGGATGTTTATAAGCGAGGAGGTGTTGAATATTCCATATAAAGTGCCTTGCTTAATTAAGTATTCTAGTAAAATACCTATCCATTAATTAAGTAATGATGAGATATTCTTGTAATGCCAGGCTATAAAATACAATGGTTAGTAAATACTTCCTAAAACTAAATTTCAAAACACACATATAAAAATTCAGTAAAATTTTGTATAATTTCAGCATCCTGTTTTTTCCTGGTGACAGGGAGAAAATTTGCAGAAAGACCTACACTGAAAATTAAACTAATCTATGATCAATAAGTATTTGTGTTGTATTCAAACACCAATAATAATAACGCTGTATGTTGCAAATAATTGAATATGACATCCGTTCAAATTTTCTTCAATCCAGGTAGCCTGTAGGGCCTGCCTGAGAGATATATTTACTAGCTCCATAAACTTTGTATTTTGGACTTTCAACATAATAAACTTGTTCACAAATCTTTTTTTTGGGAATTCCTATAAGGGAGTCTTATAACTTTAACTGAAATTGTAAATATTCGCTTAGAGGTGTCATAGTAACTGCTGTCTCTCCATAAGGCCAGCTTCACAAGAGAATTTCTCCAAGATAAGTTTAAAATAAGAACATGCGGTAGCAAATGCATTAACAACATAAGACTCATGGAGACTAGAAAGAAAGGTGGTGCCGATGGTTTAGAAATAGTTTCCAGCAGGTTAAATTCAGGCTTTAATTACAAGTTATAGAGCCCAGAAATTGTACATCAAAAAAGTTTATCAAAAGTACCTTTCTTAGGAGAACTAAAATATATACAATAAATAAACGGGGGATGATGAAGACAGGTGCTTTGTCCTAAATAAATAAATGCAGATAGGCACATTAATGAACACAGTCCAACAAATGCATTCTCTTAAAATTATTTCCTCAGCCAACAAGCATTATTTCATTAGATTGCAAACATTATGTGTTTGTCATTAAATGTTGGTCATAAATATTCCATTTTGACAATGCTTACTCCATAAAAATTAAAAGTATAATATTAAAGTACACTGAATTCAATTAGCAATCATCCCAACATATATCTCACGTACAATAAATTGATCTAATGCCAAGCATCTTTTCTCAGGCATAATTTTCCACACATTTCCAAGTGGGAGTTGGGCATTTATTTCTTTTACAAGTGCAGTTTCTTTAAGGAAGCCTCTTCGCTTCAGTCGCACCCACTCTTTCCTCAGCCACATGCAGTCTATTGGATTGGGCCCATTCAGCCCTTCTTTGTTTCTGCCAGTGTTTTTCGATTTCTAGCATTTCCTCTTGATCCTTTCTTAGAGATTTTATCTCTCTGCTTACATTACCCATCTGTTCTTGCATGTTGTCTACTTTTTTCCATTTCAGCCCTTAGCATATTAATCAAAGTTGTTTCAAATTCCTGGTCTGGAAATTCCAACATCACTACCACTGAGTCTGATTCTGATACAGTTCTCTCTCTCTCTCTCTCTCTCTCTCTCTCTCTCTCTCTCTCTCTCTGTCTTCAAACTGTGTTTTTTCTTTTAGTACACCTTGTGATTTTTAGTTGAAATCCGGATACTTTGTACTGAGTAAAAGAAACTGAGGTCAATAGGTGTTTAGTGTGAGGTTTTCTAATTATCTAACTCAAAGTTAGGATCTGTTTACTATTCATTGAAGCTGTGGGTGTCAGGAGCTAAAATTTCCCCTAGTGTCCTTGTTTGCATCTCCTGTCATCTTTGGGTTCCCCTCGATACTCCTTGTTAAGTAAAATCTGAACTACACAGGTCTTCACATTGTCGTCTTCCTAGTGCTGACACCAGCAGCAGTTTCTGCTTTGGGGCTTCTGCTTCATTCAGTTGTGATTCTCTGTACCTGTCTGTCTCTCTCATTTTGGGAGCAGTGGATTGCCCCATCACTTCAATTTTCTGATCTAAGAAGAGTTGCTGATTTTAAGTTTGTTCAATTTTTTTTCTTGTTGTGAGGGCAGGATGTTTTTTCTTACATGCTAGATTGGAAACCAGAAATCTAGAAAGACTCTTTTTTAAAAAACTTGCAAGAACTTGGGAGAAAAATCGAAAAGGTTACTTTTCAATATACTTTCTCCCCTATCAACTCAGCACCATTATCAGCTCACCTGTCTGGGCCAGTCTTAAATCTCAGATCCTATGAGATGGGATTTTGACAAAACTCAAATAGAAAGAGACCTCAAGTGTCTTATAAATCAATCTGCTTCCATCTATTTTATTAACATGAACATGTCAGAACCCAAGATGGTATGATTTTCTGAATTTATTCTGTGCTACAGTAACATCAGTTACTTATACTTACCCATGGGGAGTTGAAGATTATTCCTTGCCAGGGAGACAAAATTAGGTGTTTTCTTCCAATAGTTTCACCCTCTAATGTTGAGGTGATGAAAATTCTTAGGAAATGACTATTTACAGTTTATCAGCCTAATTCTTTTCCTGGCATGCATCACATAGAATATGTCATTTACTTCCTATAATTCACCCTAGAAGGTAAGTGTTATCACTCTTTGTTTAGAGATGAAAGAAATGAGGTTGAGAGAGGTGCCTTGGCTTTCTCAGGGTTCCCTTGCTAAGCAGTTACTAAGCCAGGATTCAAACTCAGCTCAGTTTCCCCGGTAGTACTCTTAACCACTAAGTTATAATTCTCCCTCCAGGAGCAAGATTAGGAAGACAGAATGTTTTTAACATTTACCCATCATTTCTATTTATTCGACAAATGTTTATTAGTCATCTATACATGCCACCCTCTAGTCTAGGCTCTACAGATCTGTGTCTCCTAACATTGACATTCTAGGAAGGGGGGATAGACAATAAAACAGTTGAGTAAATTTTATAGTATATTAATATATCATATGGGCTACGGAGAAAGATAAAGCAGAGAAGGGGAAGAGGGACTGAATATTTAAATACAGCTCAGAGATGTTCTTACTGAAAAGGCAGCATTTGAACAAAGACAGGGAGGAGCTAAGGAGTCAGCCATGAGTCTGAGTAAAGGAACAACATCAGAAAAAGAACTGACAAGGGCAAAAAGGTCCAACTGGGGAGCTTGTTGGAGGGTTTGAGAAACAGCCAGGAGACCACAAGCATGATTGGATCCACAGAGTGGGAAGGTATCTTACATTAGGATCTTCAGGTGTTTCAATATTGGATTCGCAGAAAGGATGGAGACCACTAGATGGAATGGTTCTTGGAAAGATTCTAATGCTCTTATATAGAGGCAGATAACAGAAAGGTGCTAGAGTTTCCAAGCAATATTTTTTTGAAGCATGGATATTCCTCAGGTTCCCATTAGCTAATCCAGTGTCAGAAGTGTGTGAAGAGACAAGAAGGTAGGACATGGTGGTGTGAAGGTGAGGCATAATGGCACAGTAGGAAGA
This sequence comes from Carollia perspicillata, assembly GCA_004027735.1. Lineage (NCBI taxonomy): Eukaryota > Metazoa > Chordata > Mammalia > Chiroptera > Phyllostomidae > Carollia > Carollia perspicillata. The sequence goes on from PVKM010000005.1 coordinate 4,745, forward strand.
CGGCAAGGGTAAGAGTCACAGTGCCCTCACTATACCCCCGGTTCAGTCAGTAACTGGTTGCAAGGCCAAGGGTAAATACCTCTCTCAGTCACAGTTGCTTTATATGTGAAATAGACTTTGGGATCAATTTGTTTTCTCAGCAACTACCATGCTTTCTTTTCTGCCCCGTACATTCTGCTTCTCATTCTTATATCAGCTCCATAGTAATAGAGTCATAGCTAATATTTATGGAGTACTTTTTATGCCTCAAGTATCATTCTAAGAACATTAATGTAAGAATACTCAAGAACCCTGTAACAGGTATATACCGTTATAATCGTCTTCACTACACTTCACAGAGGAGGAGACAGACACCTACAGATTGTAGATTTGCCCACCCAACTGTTGAGAGCAGGATTCCAGAGAGTGAGGGAGGGGGTGCGGGGCACAGGAAAGGGTCTGTCTGCGTGCAGGCCTTCCCGGTCCTGGGTCAGGGTCTGCTCCAGCGGCCTCCTTCCACAGCCCTTCCCTGCTCCAGTTCTGTAAAACAGTATAAATAGTATGTAAGACACACAGGCAATCTTAAATTTTCTAGTAACCACATTAGGAAACAATGAATCAAATTAATTTAAAGAACGTATTTAACATAATATACTCAAGATATTATCATTTCAGCATATAACCTACATAAAAGTATCAGTGAGATATTTTACATCTTTTCTTTGTTTGTACTTAGTTTTAGGAAGCCTGTGTATAATTTACACTAACAGCCCATCTCACACCAAACTACACACATTTCTGGTGCTCAATAGCCACATGTGACTAGTGGCAGTTGTATCGGACAGCACAGACTTTGAGGGTGTGCTGTTCGATTATCATCGCCCTTGGGATATTTTGTCAATAATAGGTGAGAAAACAAACTTTATTGTCATTAAACAACAAAATAAAATACAAGGTGTGCAGCATATGAGACAGCAACAAAATGTCGTATTTATGTTTTGGCTGTTTCCATAGTCGTAATGTAATAGAAGTTAAAATGTAATAGAAGTTAAAGCTGGCACTCTGTTCTGGACCTCTGATAACTCCCTGATGGCCCCCAGGCTCCAGACGACCATCAGTTAACTAGTTGACTCAGTTAATCTCTTACTATCTCTTTGTCCCGGGCCCCAGACTGTTCCCACCCTCTGCTTCTGTGTCCTCGGCTCCCACTCTCATGCTCCCTGCTTGTGCCATGTGAACCCTCCTCTCCCCACTTTGTTGCAAAGGTATTTAACCACCCACCTGACCCCTCCTTGGGGCCCAGAATTTGGAAGCTGTCTCCTCTGGGCCCACGCGTGTAATAAAGGCTTACTCTGTCACCCCAGATCGTGTAAGAGTTCATTTTTCCGCAACAGTAACAAAAGCAAACACACTTATAGGATTTACTATATACCATGCTAAGTGCTTTATTTGTCTTAACTCGTGAAGACTTGTGACAATCCTATATGAGCCAGCTACTTTGACTATTCTTGTATTGACGATAAGTAAACTGGAAAATTGAGAAGTTACATAAATTGTCCATGGACATGTGACCAGGTAACAAATGTACTGACTCAAATGTGGACAGTGTGGCTACATTGTCTATATTTCAACCACTTTGCTGTTCTTCTTATGTGATAAGAGTTGGGCTTCAGAATTTTAACTGTGTTATTTTTAAGTCAGAGCAGACTGAGTGCACAACTGGCTGGAGTGAAGGGTAAATTCATTTTTACTTGAAGTTGAAATTGTCAACTGTGTTTCCATCTGGATTTATTTTAATCTCCCATTGATCCATGGATTTAAACCTGGGGATAGAATTTTAGATCAGCAGGGTACACTGATGAACGCCAGAGTAAGGACTAACATATATTGCAGCCACACCAACAAGAAACCAAATGCCCTTTGGGGGTAATTAGTGCCCTCACCTCTTTGTGTGTTCTCTGTAAGTCCTGTTATCCCACAGCTCAGACTACTTCCAGGAGGTAATTAGGGCTGCTGAAGGCTGCATTAACTCTGCCAGGCCGCAGGGGCATTGGAAATGACTACTTCTCAGAGAGACTCATCTGCTTCCAGCAGCTTGCAACACCTCAGCCCTCATCCCCAGAAGGTTGAAGCTGGAGTGCTTGGATTATTACATTCTTTTTGGAGGTTTTGAATCTCTTTTTATGGAAACTGATGGCATTTCCATGTCTTAAAGGGGATTTTGAGGGTAGGAAGAGTTGATGTCACACATCTGGAGAAGCCTGATTCAAGGATAAGGACATAGTTTACAGACTGGGAAAGAGCATTCGCCAAAAATGTTTTGAGTCATGTCTATATTAATTTTATAGCCAACTTTCCTATGTTTATCTTTCTCATAATAATTGACAAATATTCTTTTGTGGGGGCTTGAAGGTCTGTGGCTTATACAAACCTCCCTTCTTAAGTCCCATACATTTTTAAAAGATTTTGTTTATTATTTAGAGAGAAGAAAGAAGGGAGAAAGAGGGAGAGCAAAACACTGATGTGTGGAGAGTCCTGTGGGACTGAGATCTTTAACCTGAGGGGACTGACACTACCTATACCTAGAGTTAGTATCAGAATGGAATTGAATCATTTGACACTCAGGTGGTGTCGGAAGAATTAGAGAATTGGTTTTTGATGTGGGAACCCCCCAAAAAATATTTGGTGTCAGAAGCATTCCAAGCATAGTAGAACCACAGCTGTGGTGCCAGCTGCCCAAGGTGAGGCGGCCCTGTGAGCACCAGGAGCGCGTGGGCACGCAGGGCTATGCCTGTACGTGGCTATGGAGTGCTTCTCCACAAGAATGAAATAATTTCATTTCGAACTTACTCTACAAAACTGACAACGCTCCCAAGATAATGCTATGGGATTGTCATTGGCCTCATGCATGGCGTGCCTAGCCTTCTTTTTGTCTCTGTTTCTGGGCTGCCTGCACTCTTGTGTCAGTGAGTCAAGTGAAATGCCCAGTGAAATTTTGTGTCTATTTCTGTAATGTAATTAAAAAGGTTTCCCCTCCGTACTTATTCTACCAGGTACAAAGATGAAGAAGCAAGGGAAAACATTCCAATAAAGCTGATTTTGGTTCACTTACATACCTGGTTCCTAGTTGAGACTGTGGTTTTCATAAAAAGTTGGTATTTGATCAAATGGCAACCTATCACACTTAAAAGTGCTGGACTCTAGTCTTTCAATCACTATCCGCCCTGGTCAGATTACATAATCACCGCGATAGTTCTGCTAACAGACAGCGTTGTGTGATTTTGATAGTAGTGGGAAGAATAAGTAAATTGGAATAAATCTTGCATTGTAATAACAGATTAGATTCACCAAAACCCACAGAAACTAAATAAGGTAAAAAAATCTGAGAGCATGTTGCACAGATAAACAACTCTTTCTCTGGCATCAGAAGTATATTTTTAAAAGTATATTTTTAGTGAAATACATAGATTTATGATTATTTTTAAAATAGATTGTTTTCTACTAACGGTAAAAGAATTTTATTTTAATTAAAATGTTCTCTTTTTAAGCTGGCCCCTTCCCCTACCATTAGAAAGCAGCTTTACTGCTAAAAAGCAATCCATTTATTTAGACATAATCTTCTTAGGCAATATAAAGTTTTTCTACCTTCGTAGAGATACATCCATTACAACTATGTGTAATGTATCAACTGAGCTTATCACTGTGTCTTAGGGCTCTAGGTCATTTTTATTTCATTTTATTTTTTGCCCATAGTTGCATCTTCCAAACTCTTCACACAGAATCTGTACACTCTTATGAGAAAAACATTAAATGGTATGAGTACAAGAGAATGTGTATTTTCAATATTCCATAGGCTTTTAAAACCTGGTGAGCCTATTGAGTTCAAACTACACTAATAACACTTTTATTTATAATAGGGTCGAGCTGCCTTGCTGCTCCAAATCGGGAAAAAATAGATTGTTAATCCCTTACACAGCATTTCATTTTCTGATGAAATTCTTGAGTGCTTCTAATTTAGTGGGTCATTTTGCCTGGTGCTAAATAGCAATAGCAGGCTGATGAGTCAGCCTAGGTCTCCCACTTAATCACTGGCAAGGAAACCTTTTCTTGCTTAGCAAAAAAGTACCCCAGGCAAGTCCTCGAGACTCTAGAAGTTTTATTTGCCTTTAGATTGTGTAGTTTTAAGTGCTTCTTCAGCATTGTTTCTGCTTTTTGTCCCCCTCTTTGCTTTACAGTCCTGAGATCAGCTAATGGAACATCTTAATTAGCAGTTGAAAAAATGGTGAGTTCAGAAGAGAATGAGTCTGTGTTTACACTGGTAGTCTAAAATGCCTTCATTAGAAATAAAAGTTTCGAGTTCCACTTCTTCCAGGAAATGTCTTCCACCCTCACTGTCCCCTTGTGTTCCATTCTCAAAACCACCGAAGTTCAGAAAAACTAAGTAAAGCAGCAAGTACAAAGGCTTAGCTGGATTCAAACCCAGGGCTGTTAGATCTCAAAACTTTCAACCACTAGTGTACGTTGTCAGATTTGGCTCTCAAAGGCTAAAAAGGCATTTTACAAAGTGAAGAATGTGGGCAGGGGAAGAAGGAGGAGGAGAAGGAGGAGGAGAGAGAGAGAGAAGACGAAGTTCCGGACCCTGAGGTGCTCTGACCCTTGGCCAACAACAAGTTATCTCCCTGAATTGCAGCCTCATTTTCTAGGTGGAAGTCTCAAACCTGGTCTTTTCTTCAGTAATTTCACTCACATTGGACATGTTTCTGCAGGTTGTCAAAATTGCCAGAACTCAGGAATAATTAGGCCCCCAAATTTAAATTAGATTTTAAAGCTTCTGATTAATACTGACTCCTCGTCTAACACCCTCCTTTCCCCTTACTTATAAATCTCCATTTCTCCTAGATTAGGGGAACATAAGCATCCTTCTAGACTCAGTTTACATAAAACGAACCCCGAATTTGAGAACATCAGGAGAAAGCCTTACTAGCTGATTGCCTTTCTGCTCGTACTAGCTTCTGTCTTTTCTAACAATCTGCATTTTCTCATCAAATAAAATATCTGCTGTGAAATAATTTAATACATAAATTTAAAACAATGGATTCACAGAAAAGGAGGGACTTATGAAGATTTTGAACTGCTTAGTTGTAATGCCAGAATTGGGAATAATACAAATGAGAGGTACAGTGAGGTATCACGAGCAGGGTTTTCCTAGCTATTAACAGGGCTTAGAGATGTTAGGGACCCCTGAGAAGACACTCAGTTGTCCTCACCTTGCCCTAAAGTGTGTCATGGGTTCGTGTGGGAAGGGGAGATTTATTGCACCTCATGGGTGTGCTGAGGAGTCCCAACATCCCTCTGATTTCAAGAGGTTGACAACAATCACGACTTAAAATAAGAGATAGTTCTATCAGAATAAACCGAATAGCTGAGGGTGGCTGGAGGTGCTGAGAGTGCTCTGAACAATGGAAACATACATTTCAGTGATGGAAGTAGCAACGCCTAGTGTTTTCTTTGAGGACTGAATGTTCTGAGCACTTCACATATCGAACAACCCTGTAAGATTGATAGCAGCTACTTCAGGCCCTTAATTTTAAGCATGAGGATAATGAAGTTCTATAACTTGGCTAAGGTCACGCAGGGATTTGGGGACAGAAGCTCAACGATACACCAGCTCTCCTAAGTTTTAGTCTAGGCGCATTTTTAATACGCTGTGCGATGATCACACTTTTGGTTCCTCATTCCAGGAAGACATTTTGCAGAAAAGTCCAAACTAAATAACATTTTTAGGTTCTTATTTTATTTAGTGTTTAAAATGGACTATTACATTTCCCAGATGCAAGATGTTCCCTAATCTAACAACAATAGGGAACAAAAAGAATGCAGTGAACTAGGTCGACAGCTTTGGGTTAATGATTTTGAGAGTTTTTCTCTATTGTATGCACCTTCCTCAGCTTAGCCGGCCAAATTCTACTTCTTTATGTTTCCTAGGCATGTTGTCTTGAGAAACAGACCATTGAAGATTGTGACTGAAAACTGCCTTTTAAGAAAAATCTCGGGCTTCAGGTCAAGATGGTGATTTAGGCAGATATGGCTCACCTCTTCGCACAACCACATCAAAATTACAACTAAAATACAGAACAACCATCACTCAGGAATGTCAGAAATTGAGTAGAATGGAAGTCTAACAACTACAGAACTGAAGAAACCACATCCATCCAGATACATAGGAGGGCTGGCCCCACACCCACAGGGACAAAAATTTGGGAGGGATATCTGGGGAGCGAGGAGTCCCAGACCCAGACCAGGCCCCCAGCCCTGGATTCCAGTGCCAGGAAGATAAGTCCCCACAACTTCTGGTGCAAAAACCAATGGAGATTGGGTCTGTAGAGGAGGCTGCTGGAGCCCTAAGCAGTTCCTCTTGGGGAACCTACACATGGACTCGCCTACTCAGACTCAGTCCCTCTGAGCTCTAGCACCAGGGTGGCAGCTGGAAGAGCATCAGTGGTATACAAGGAGAAACTGAAATGTCTGCAATTAGGGTGAGCAGAGGCCATAGTCCCTGTGCTGAGCCCTCCTCATCCACAGAGCCAGTAGGCTGGTGCCATATTTGAGACTCTATTAACCTGGCTAATACTGTGTGGCCCACTTGGAGATCCCCAGAGGCTCTACCCCACCCAACTTAGGGGCCCACACTAGGCATGTCAATCCTATCAAACAAGCAACAGCTGGCCTCAGTCTGCCCTTGTGGCAGCAGCCAACTCAGATTGCTTTACAGCTCAGGCACGGTACCCTGGGCAAAACACAGGTTGGGGTTGACCTTGGCCTGTGCCACCAAGGGAAACCCTAGGGCCAGCCCTCACAGTGGCAGCTATAGATCATTTTGGAGCACCACCACCCTGCCCCTCCACAGCTGATCCTGCACAGATGGCAGAGGTTAGTCGTCAGTGGTCACAGCCAGTCCTTGCAGCTGACTGGTCTGGGTAAATCTCTCTCATTGATCTGCCAACAGCAACCAAGCCTACACTATAAGTGGTGGGAATACCCAGCCCACACAAAGGGTGCACCTTAGTTACCCATCTTGGGAGATAGCAGAGTTTGTGCCACTCAACCCTACAGGACACCTACTACGTTAGGCCATACTACCAAGACATGGAGTCAAAGCAGCTCTACCTAATATATAGAAACAAACAAAGGGAGGCTGCCAAAATGAGGAGACAAAGAAACATGGCCCAAATGAAAGAATAGATCAAAACTCCAGAAAAAGAGCTGAATAAAATGCAGATAAGCATCTGTCAGATGCAGAGTTCAAAACACTGGTTATAAGGATGCTCCAGGAACTTAGTGAGGACCTCAGCAGCATAAAAAAGATCCAGTCAGAAATGAAGGATACACTAATGGAAACAAAGATTTACAGGGAAACAACAGTAGAATAGATAAAGTTGAGAACGAAATCAATGATGTGGAACATAAGGAAACAAAAAAAACATGTAGAACAACAAGAAGGAAAAAGAATCCAAAACGATAAGGATAGCATAAACAGCGTCTGGGACAACTTTAAGAGGTCCAACATTCGTCTCATGGGGTGCTAGAAGTGAAGAGAAAGAGCAAGAAATTGTAAATCTATCTGAAAAGGTAGTGAAAGAAAACATCCCCAATTTAGTGAAGAAAACAGACATACAAGTCCAGGAAACACCAAGAGTCCCAAGCAAGATGGATACAAAGAGGACCACTCTAAGACACATCGTAATTAAAAAGCCGAAGGTTAAAGATAAAGAGAGACTCTTTTTTAAAATTTTAATTTATTTTTAGAGAGGGGGAAGGAGGGAAAAAGAGAGGGAGAGAAACATCAATGTGTGGTTGCCTCTCACATGTCCCCCACTAGGGACCTGGCTTGCAACCCAGGCATGTGCCCTGACTGGGAATCAAACCTGCAACCTTTGGGTTCACAGGCCTGCACTCAATCCACTGAGCTATACCAGCCAGGCAAAGAAAGACTTAAAAACAAAGGAAAAGAAGTTAATTACCAGAAAGTTGCCAGATGGGAGGGTGTAGGGGAAGCATGGGTGAAGAGGTGAGGGAGTTAAGAAATACAAATAGGCAGTTACAGAATAGTCATGGGGACGTGAAGTACAGTACAGAAAGTGGAGAAACCAAGGAACTTGTACCCATGACCTACGGGCATTAACAATGGTGGGGAGATTTCCTGAGGGAGTGGGGGGTGCTGGGTGGAGAAGGCAAAAGGAGAAAATCAAGACAACTGTAATATCATGATCATCAAAATATAATTAAAAATAAAAATAGCTCTCAGTTATGCAGATTTTAAAACATACTGATTTTTGTGTCTGTTCTCATTTATCTCAGAAAACTTATCAACACTCTTCAGACCATAAACTATACCTTGTAACAAATGTGTAAGAGTGTGGCACATCCAAGCATATTTGTTTCAGGGACACTAGCATTCTGCAGAATGTGTTGCTGAAAGGGAAGTAACAGGGTGTTTCTAGTAGTGAACACAGCTCCAAGAGAACACCATGTATTAAACGTTTTATATATTCAAGATTTGGGATTTATGTTGCAATTTTAAATCTCACAAACCAACGTCTAGCAATGATGTAACTTTTTCATTTTTGTGCAAAATAATAAGATGACTTTTGGCAGAAATGTCTAGCTTGCACTTGTCAAATATACATTTTAGAACTGCCTTTTGTGGTAGAGAGGCCTGACTCCGGTTTGCTTATAACTGAATGACTAATGTGAAGTGAAATTGGTTTTATAATTATTACATGGCTCAATGACTTCAGGAACTTTTATTTGGTGGGTTTTGGAAACAGTGCTTGGAAAAATGAGGTACCCTCAAACATTAAAATTATGATTCAAAAAATATGAAAATGATGTAAGAGATATGAGAAGTGATCATTTTTTAAAAAGGACTCACTGCCAACTAGTAAACAGAGAGCTAAACAGAGTAGATTAATTTGGTACTAATACAAAAACAAGAGGCAAAATTTAGTGTTCTATAATGTAGACATCCCAAATCTATAAGAGAGTAAAAACTAATAAAATAAATAATAGCTGGCCAATTAGTTAAATGTTCAGGTCTGCTTTTCAAAGCATGCACTAAAATAAACTTTTTCTACATCATGAAAAATTGAAATATAGTAATAATAATCAATATATAAAAATTAAGCATATTTTTTCATGAGTGTCTTATGCCTCAGTGAGGACTAGATGGGGACAACATAAGTCAATCCATAAAATCACAAAGAAAATAATAAGGATAACTTGATATTCTATATAAAACATATAAACCTTACATAGGAGCTCATTAATTATTGATCACTTACTAAATGCCAGGTAATTGTTCTGAATGTATTAAATGAATTAACTCTTTTAATTCTCAGACACCCAATAAAATAGATACTATTATTGTTACATTTTACAGATTAGTAAACTGAGAAACAGAGAAGTTAAATCACTAGCTTAAAATAACATGATTAGATCTCGTTGAATAACAGATCTTAATATTAATGTATTTAAATTCATCATTCTTTTTTCACGGGTGTCTTACATCTAGCTACTGCTTTCTGTGTCATATTTGAAAAATCTTTGCCCTCCCCAAAGCCAACAAGATGTTTGCTAATAAAACTAAAAGGTTCATAATTTTATATTTGACACAAGTCCAAATCCATCTGGAAGTGATTTTTGTGTTTGAAAAGACATAGGATCCTCTTTTTATTTTTACAAATTTGTGTAATTATTTATCTAGCTCCATTTATTGAAAAAATTCTCCTTTTCTGACTAATCTGCCTTACATCTCTATCACGAATCAAATTCCTATTTATTAATAGCTCTATTTGTGGGCTGTCTGTCACATCAGTAAATCTGTCTCTCTTTGTAGCACTTCCACACTGTCTTAATTGCCGGAGCTTCAAAACAAGTGCTTGTATTAAATAAAGAGTCATTCCCTTGGTTGTCTTTCTTCTTCTAAAATATTTAGGCTCTTCTTTGCTCTTCACTCTTTTATATTATTACTTAGAAATAAACTTCCTCAAATTCCTCAATTGCCATGAAAGACTCTATTGGAACACTTATTGAACTGCTTTGACTCTATAGAGCAATTTTTAGAAACAATTATCTTTTGAATGGATAAGTTTTTCACTCATCGGATTAGCAAATGCTTATTTTCAAAAATGAGATGACCCAATATAGATGACAGAAAGTGAAATGTTTATTTTTTTACCATGCTTGAGAGAGATTAAACTGTAAGTGTAATTTTTCTGAAAAGCAATTGGACAAAGTGAAGGGCTTTAAAGATCATAATTTTAATTCAATAATCAAAATTTTCCAAATTTATGTACAGAAAGAAATAATTTGAGAATCTGTTATGATTTTATATCTAAACATGTTTACTAGAGATCATTAATAATTTGGAAAATTATAAATAGTCCTAATGTCCAACAATAGGAATATGATTAATGAATTATGATGCATGCATTTGTAGAATAATATGTAATCTTTTTGAAGGATTTCTCAATGATGTGGAAAAACACCTGATATAAAGTTATGTGCAAGAAAGAATGATACAAAATTATATATTTGGTATGATTGTAACCTTTTACAAAATTTTAGGAAAATGACTAGAAAAAGATATTTAAATGTCATCAGTGATTTCCTTTGAAAAATAAAATTATAGGTAATTATTATTCAATTTCTTCTACTTCCCTATACTTTCAAGAGTTATTTTCAAAAAATTATCACAAGTGATTTTCATCAAGAAAAGCAAAGGAAAATGTTTCTCAGGGGCCACTTTTATTTGTGTCGATGTGAAATTCTAAAACAAATGCTGGAAACTTTGTGTTGCTGGCAGCATCTAACTGATATCAGCCACCCTCAAAGAGAAAGGGTTCAAAGTTGACTGTGTCCTCTGGAATATCTCAGAAGGAAATACATTTCCGTGAAGGCTTTTGAAAACTTCACCGATATTTCACTGCCCTATTTCTCCCAAAATAAAAAATTCTTCAGGGTGAAAATGGCCAACGCTTTCAATGGCACTACAGCGTCAGAAAACATTTCATTTAGAAATCAGACTTGTGAATCTCAGGCGGCAGGAGCTTAGATACAGAATGAAGTTTTAAGCTATGTATGGAACCCAAGAGAGCAGGGTGGTATATCTTTGAAACTTCTATGGCCACGTGTCATTATGTGGATAATTATTAACAATTGGTTTAAAGCTCAGCTTACCAAAACTTGCTTTTATTGTGCATTCGTATATGTTATCCAGTGAAGAGATTGCTCACACTACCTAATAATAGAGCCACTCAGTGGGCTGAGTTAGTCATGTGGTGAAAATCCATTACATTTAAAAATTCTGAAGAAACTGCTTACATTAAAAAAGTCTATAAATGAGTTTTAAAATGCATCATACAAGAAGATAAGGGACCCATGAATTAAAGGAAAATAATAAATAGGAGTCATAGGTGTTCTTTAAACTCTTTCTTCTTTTCTGTTTTTAAAAAATTTATTGTTTTTCAGTTACAGTTGTCCCTATTTTTTCCCCATTGCTCTCCCCGACCCTGTACACCCCCCCTCTCCCACATTCAACCCTCCCCTACCGTTATCCTTGTCCATAGTTCTTTCATATACATGTTCCTTGACCTTCCCCCTTCTCTCCCCCATTATCACCCTCCCCACTCTGCTCTGATCACTGTCAGTTCATTCTTTATTTCCATGTCTCTGGTTCTGTTTTGCTTGCTTGTTTGTTTTGTTGATTAGGTTCCACCTTTAGGTGAGATCATATGGTATTTATCCCTCATTACCTGGCTTATGTCACTTAGCACAGTGCTTTCCAGTTCTATCCATGCTGTCAAGAACGGTAGGAGTTCCTTCTTTCTTTCTCCTGCATAGTATTCCATTGTGTAAATGTACTACAGTTTTTTGATCCACCAATTTACCTATGGGCATTTAAGCTGTTTCCAGCAGTTGGGTATTGTAAATAACGCTGCCATGAACATAGGGTTGCGTAAGTTTTTTTGAATTGGTGATTCAGGATTCTTAGGGTATAAACCCAGCAGTGGAATCACTGGGTCAAAAGGCAGTTTCATTTTTAGTTTTTTGAGGATTTTCTATACTGTTTTCCATAGTGGTTGCACCAGTCTGCATTCACACCAACAGTGCACTGGGGTTCCCTTTTCTCCACATCCTTGCCAGCACTTGTTTGTTGGTTTATTAATGATAGACATTCTGACTGGTGTGAAGTAAATCAATGGAACAGAATAGAGAGCCCAGAAAATAAACCCAAGTCTCTATGTTCAATTAATATTTGACAAAGGGGCAGAAGCATAAAAAGAAGTAAAAATAGCCTCTGCAGCAAATGGTGTTGGGAGAACTGGACAGCTACATGCAAAAAACTGAAGCTCAACCACCAACTTACACCATACACCTAAATAAACTCAAGATGGATAAAAGACTTAAATACAAATCATGATATCATAAAAGTCCTAGAGGAGAACATAGGGAGGAAATTTTCAGATATCCCACGTAGCAATATTTTCACCAATATGACTGCTAGAGCAAAGGACACAAAGGAAAGAATAAACAAATAGGACTACATCAAGTTAAAAAGCCTCTGCACAGCTAAAGAAAACATCAACAAAATGAAAAGGGAACCAACCGTATGGGAAAATATATTTGCCAATGATACCTTGGACAAGAGTTTGATCTCCAAAATATATAAAGAACTCACACGACTCCACAGTAGGAAATCTTTCTTCTTTTCAAATGCAGTAAAATTCTACATGTCATGGTGTATTGTGAGGTGAGTATCCCTATTAGAACTAGATTGTTCTCTGAGAAATATCCTATTCATGGAGTCAAGCAAAGAGGATTTTTTTTCTAACATGAATAAAACTATTTTCTTGCAGCATCTTGTTTGAACTCGGACAGTGATAGTCCACAATGTGCATTTCCTGCTTCCGCCAGTCCAGTGGAATTCTTCTGGTGCTAGGTCATTTGGGAAATCTCATTGGAATGAGACATTTCTCTTATCAGTCCCAGCTTGGTCTGGGGCTGGTTTCCGGCTGCCTTCGTGGGGATGTCAGTGATGGATGAGTCTCTGGGTGCCGTGCCACACAGCTCAGCAGGAGGAAGAATTTCAAGAAGTCACGAAATCACAGTAAGATGTCAGTCAATACCCATTGCCTTAGAATGAAAAAAACAAAACAAAAGAAACAATAAACGTTGGACATTCATGATCCTAGAGAATATTCCAAGACTGTATTCGTTGGCATAAGAAAAGAGTATAGTAAATATTATCATGAGACTTCAGGTGACTAGCCATAGGAGAATGGTCACATTTAACAATTATTTTTTACTTTCATCTAATATTTCTATGGTGTTGTTTAGTGAAGAATGATAAGAATAAAGTTCATGATACTTACATGGCAATTTCACTTTGAATATTTTTTCCCTTCCAGTATGACAATTTCAGGTGAGACTGAGCTAAAAAGAACAAAGGATGTACTTAATCACCTAATTTACTTCATAAGATTCCTGTTTATGTCATATATCTGGAAAGAAGTCTTAAAAATATTACATTATTATTTCCTTTTTAAAACAATAACAGAGGCTTACTCTTTTAATTTTGTATATTTTTGGAGTATTAAATAAATTAGCTACCTTAAGGATGTTTGTTTGGGTCAGTTTATTATCATATCCTATAAATCCTTCCCCCTCCTGTCAAGTCAGAAATAAACTAGGTGCTTTTTTCAGATTTTATATTAACTATGGGACCCTTCTTTTTCAAGAGAAAGAATAGGAACTGTATAAGAATAAGCCAATCTGCTAAAATAGCAATTATTCTGCCCTTTTTTTCTGCAAGTTGCCCTTTTTTCTGTGACCTTCTTTTAAAGGTACAGTATTCCATGTGCAAACCTGGACAGTCTGCCTTTTGCACAGTTATGATCCAACTTCTAAGTTCTATATTAGTAGCACAAAGAGTGTGAGGCAGTACAGGCAGTAAGATTATAATTACTGACATGTAGATTACAAAATACCCACAATACAATGGAATTAAGTGGAAAGCAGGCTTACACTGGGTCTTAATCATAAGGTCTTTTAAATAAAAATGTCAAATAGTCCTCAATATTACAGTCTCATGTGCTGCAGAGCCACATCAAAGTAACTAAACACACTTGGACAGTTATGTTACAATGCTCATGGTGTTTCTCTCATTTGGTGTTGGCGTATGAGGAATATCAATGAAACACATTTTAGTCGGCTTCCACAGCTGTGATGAACTCCACACATTCCAAAGTATCCCTTTTCCTCTTCCATCTCACATCTTTACATTACTCTAGTAATAACTCTTTATTACCAAGTATTGAAATAAACTGTCACATGGAAATATTAGTGGAATGACAATAACTCCCTCTATTGGATCTTGTCATAAAAAATTATGAATTATTCATATCTAACATTTGGCCATTGGTTCTGAGCAAGCGTGTCAGGATGTTGATTCCAATATACGGACCATTCTTTTTCTGGTCTGCACTATGTCTTGAAATTCCAAAGATGTTTAATTCCTTCTTAGTTTTACACGATGACTTTATATCCATTGGGGTGACACAGCATCTCCTTTGAGTGGATGAGATTGAATAAGGATGCAGAATGTCTTATTGTATCATCACATATCCCCGACTTTGCCAAACAACTTTATTTTCCGCTTTAAGGAAAAGAAAGGAAGTTTTATAGGCTGCTAGACACAAAAGGAAGATGCAAAGATCTGTAAACCAGGCTCATAAGCATATCAACCTTGTATAAGTGTTCATGTTTTTACATTTCTCATTCTTAATTATAATTCACAGTGGCTGCTATTAAAGGAACCAGTAGCTTCTGCTTCTGCTTTTGAGTTCTGAAAATCAGAGTAGTTTCATTCTAAGTCCCGCTTGCCTATGTTTAAATTTGAGTTATTTTGAACATCCACTCTCATCTCCTGTCAGAGAAAATTATTTGGTGCATTCCATTATTGTACTTCAATTCAACAAGCTTTTAAAGCAATTGATTGTACTCCACAAATGTAGCTGCATCTTTGCAACAAAAAAAGATAAAGACGAGAACAGGAAAAGGAAAGAAAAGCTGTCTGTGTGAGGCCAGTGTATTTTAAGCAAACTATCCCCGACATCCTCTTTTCAGAATTCTTTTCCCTGCAAGTCTTAGTCTCACTACCGTGACCTTAGCAACCGGCAACTCAAACGCTCCCAACAGTAACTTGACAATGAGCTTCCATAGTCATTTTGATCCTTTTGTGGGCTGGGTTTCTTTTTCCATTATTTAGTGAAGTCACAGGAATGCAGAGAGGAGCACGGAGACTTGCTTCCCATTGGTGGGTTACAAATGAAGCTGATTGACCTCTAATGGTTGGTTTTGGGGATTTCACAGAAGGCTTTTTGGTAGCACAGATATTCAAGGGGAGAGGATGGGAGCAGTAAGGCATAATATGTGGAAATTTTTGATCCAGAATTGCTGCTAATTAAAGTAGCCCCCAGAAATGTGCATTTGCTTTGAGAGGTTTTTTTCCCAGGGATGAGTGGGCATTGGGATGGGGAGAGGAAAATGGGAGAGTGGATAGGAAACTGAAAAAGTGTTTCAAACTGGATCTTTTGCTTCCAACCTGGAAGGGACTACAGCTGGAGCACATCTCACAGGGTAATGCCCAAAAGCCCGAGAGGGCTGATGCCGTCCAGCTGGAGCATGTGGCCGTAACGAGGAATAGAGGCTGCTAGGAAACAAAGCAGGGGTTTATTTATTTTTTTAATCAGCTCTTCTGATTTTGCATCAGTTTGAGCAGTTCGATGAGTCTTGAGTAGCCAAGATTGGACTTCAGTGTTAACACCTTGCAGTGACTAATGAGGCATGTTTAATTGCGAGCTGTACTGTATTTTGTTTATATTTCCAAATATCTTTGAACCACAAAAATGAAAGCTTTCTAAAAATTGTAGTGCATTTATTGTCTTTTGTCAACATGTATTGTAGTAAAACCTAAGAACAATTGTACAATAAAACATGCCTGTTAATTGTGTTTATTATTAAGAATACAAATGTTTTCATCAATGACATCCATGCCCACAGTGTGTTTTCAAATACAGGCCTATAAATAAGTTACAAAAATATCATAAAACCCAATAAAAGACACTGTAACAGGATTTTAAAATCTATAAAACTACAAAAAGGGCCATCTGGATAAGAAAACACTTCCCTAGAAACACAGACAGAGCCTTTCCACACGAATGGTGGCATTTAGTGGTTTAAATAGTAAGTTGAGTACTGACAAGTTGGGCCAACACACTGGCTTACTCTATGACCTTGGGTTGTACATTTGCATGTACTTGGTTTAATTTCTCTGACTGTTTGTAAATTCCCAATGTGAACTGCTTCTCCTCCTGTTTTCCTAAGGCTTATGGGAGAGGTGTTGGCTCCAATCCTACCAGTTGCCCAGGAGCGTATGTCTCATATTGTGGTGTCACTGTGAGTTGCACACATTGTCCTGTAGAGATAGCTGTGCCTATGGCTGAGTTGGCCAGGTGCCTTCTAAGCCGGGGAAGAGCAGTTCTGTTTTAAGGATACAAGTAGTGAGCAAGAGACAGAGCTGGGCGCATTTTATCAGCTCATTTCAGTTACTGCTCCTTATGATCCTTGGACTGGATATTGCTCTTCTCATTACTCTTATCAAGTCCAGAAAAATTAAAGGGTTTTTTCTTCCCAAGCTCCTGCAGTAAATCTCATGTCTCTGTGCCCCTGGAAAAGAATAAGTGTGCCCTGGCTGGTGTAGCTCAGTGGATTGAGCATGGGCCTGTGAAGCAAAGGGTCGCTGGTTCGATTCCCAGTCAGGGCACATGCCTGGGTTGCAGGCCAGGTCCCTAGTAGGGGACACATGAGAAGCAACCACACATTGATGTTTCTCTCCCACTCTTTCTCCTTCCTGTCCCCTCTCTAAAAATAAATAAATAAAATATGTTTAAAAAAAAAAAAAAGAATAAGTGTGACTATTCTAACCGTTTGGGCTTTTTGAGTTTGACTGAAATAATTTTATGGCTTTTGGGGAAAATGATAATGTACAAAAATGTGTCAAATTTGGATTAAATCCAATCAATGGATTTGTCTGGTTATTAATTATATCTATACTATAGCATATCAGCAAACTTTCTTTACTTGAAGGTAATCACACAGTTACAATTATTAAATGTGTTATTATGGGAATACTTGTTCAGAAAAATTCTTCCTGAGGTTTTCTTATGTTGAAACAAATAAAAAGATTCACCCTATGTGAACTCTGTGGAGTAAAGCTCCTATCCCACATAACGACTTAGTAAATATCAATCAGCTGTCTCACTGACTGAATGAAAGGATGGGTGAGTAATACCACAGTGTATCCTATAGCTGCTCAGACTATATGCATCTTAACACTGTGTCTACGGCCAACTTCAACCCCTATTGTCTAGACCTGGCATTGCTGTATTGAGATTGAATGCATTTTCTCTTTGTGAGGTTACTGGGGGTGGGAGTGGAAAAATATTTTTTTTCTTGTTTATATGTTTAATGAATCAGGTAACAAGAGAAATCGGGAGAAACACACATTTCATTCCACACCCAATCAATAAAGATCAAGAAAAACAGAACCTGTTTGTTTTTTTCTTTATCACAGTTTCCATTACTGTCGTTTTGTGGGAATCATTACCATTCTGGCCAATGACTTGTTTATTTACTTCTACGAATCTGTTTTCCATTATCCCTAAAGGAAGACATCATTAGAAGCAGCCAAATCCCTCAGTGCTCCTTAAGAGGTTATTCTTTTGTCAATTATTTTTAAGGCAGAATCCAAACACCTCAATTTTTTAAGTGGTTTAGGAATTCATGCATCATAGCACCAAAATATCTTGCCATTATTTCTGGTAACATCATAAAATAGCAATAGCAGTAACTTTTAATTTTAAAATGCAAAACATAGCACCTATATTTCTTCAATTTCATTCAGGTCTTCAGATTCTAAATGTCTTCTCTGTAGAGAAAATTGGGTTGTGGTGATGGTGGCACAACTTTATAAATTTACTACAAGTCTTTAACTGTACACTTAAAATGAATGAATTTCAAGATATATAAGTTGTACCTCAATAAAGGTGTTAAAATATGATAAGTCTACAAATATCCAAGTGTTCTTTGTATGCTGGTGTTCTTAGTACCCTGGAATTAGTAATTAAATTGATAGTTAATGCTTTTCTGGATTGGAAATGATTAGTTAGATGTGAAGGCTTCTAAACCACTATTTCTGCCATCACAGTGATTAAACAAAAATTCAACTGTTCCTCCCCACCCGCATTCTGGCACTCTGTAATCATTTATTAATGGAACGTTTAGTAAAGGGACCAATGTTGGCAACAGCTGAGCTCTGTAATGCATTCTGTTTTTCTTCTTTAACATCTGGCTTCTGAGTAATGTCAACTGGGCACTTCGTGAGCACTGTGCCCTAATGAGGTGACCTTGAATTTCTTCACTCAGTCCTCTTGACTTTGTAAGCTTCCTCCTTACTAATGAGGACCGTTGCCCTTGGGCAAATAAAAGAAAATCAGATTTGGTGCATCTTACTTAGCAGGACTTCAGAGGAAGTCAAAAAGAGTGGATAGGACTGAACAGGTTTTTCTTATTACGTTTCTTGTTTGCTTGTGAATTCTACAAGGAATAAAATCGAAACCATTTCCTGCAATGTCTAAAAGAAACTCTGTTGTAAAGATTGTCAAATATTTCCACTTGTTTATTAGTGTTTTTTAAAAAGAAGAAAACAACTTGACTTATGAAGTAAAATAAGTACAGAGAGCAACCTTTCAAGGTGAACATTCCAACATCACTCTCACCTTAATAAATTATTTGAAAGAAAGCACAGCAGTGAAATGTTTTCCAGCTAAAGATCACACGTTTCTCTATACTCATGTCCTGCTAAGATAGGAATTTTGAATGTAAAATTTTACATACGAGGCTCTTTGATTATATACCTTGTCCAGGGCTCCCTAAATGATTATGGTCTCGACATCTTGCTAGTGTCCTATGCACATTGGTAAACTTATCATAACAACTTTATTGAGGTGTTATTTACATACCATAAAATGTATTCACTTTATATGTATAAGTAAATAATTTTTAGCACATTTATAGACTTATGCAACCATCCCCCAAATCTAAGTTAGAACATTTTCATGACCCCTAAAGAAACCATATACCAGTTAGCCGTCACTACTGATTTGTCCCCTTCCCCCAGCCTCACTCCCCAGGAAACCACTAATCTATTTCTACTTCTGTACCTTCACCTCTTCTGACATTTCATATAAATGGGTTCATACAATATGTGCTCTCTCATGACTGGTTTCTTTCACTTAGCGTAATGTTTCAAGATTCATCTGTGTTGTAGCATGTATCAGTGCTTCATTTTTTCTGATTGATGAATAGTATTCCATCATAAAGATACACAGTGTTATAATTATCTATTTACCAGTTGACGGCAATTTAGGTTGTTTCCCCACTTTGGCTATTAGAATAATGCTGCTATGAAATTCTGCATAGAAACTTTTGTGTGGACATATATTTTCCTTTCTCTTGGGGGTATAGCTAGCAGTGGAATTGCTGGCTCCTATGGTAAGGCTATGTTTAGCATTTTAAGAAAGTGCCAAATTGGTTTTAAGAAGTGACTGTATCATTTGGAGTCCTACCTGCAATGTATGAAGCTCCCAGTTCTCCACATCCTTGACAATTGTCAGTCTTTTGAAATTTTCTATTTTAGTAGGTGCAGAGTGATGTTTTATGTATATACATATATATGCACACATATATATTATTTAATTTGTATAAAATAATTACTTTTAAAATTAAGAGAAGAATGAAGTATATACCCCATAACCCTTCACGACTAAACTAGTCCAGTCTCCTTTCCTACAGTAACGTTCAGTCCATCAAAACTGTGATCAAAATAAGAACATTTATTTAAATAGTGGTAGTTTTCCATTATCAAGGAGGCCAATTCAGTAGTAAAACATTCAGTCACCTAAGTCAAGTCATCTTTAAAATATTCTGGGACACATTTCAGTGCTGACTTTGGTGTAGCAAAAGCCATGAACAATTGCAAGATAAAAACCTCCAAGATTTAGGCATAATATTTCTTCTTTCCCACTGAGAAGTCAAGTGAAAACATATTAATAAACTTTGTCCCTACTCTCTGCAGGCAACGCATATTCCTAATAGAGTAATGGGAGAGCAGCAAGGGCGCTGTTTCCTCACTGGCCCCTGTGTTTTCTGGATTCACACATTTCCCTGAGGCTTCTTCCTGAGGGTGTTGCTGTTTCATCCAGGCAAACTTGGTCTATAGCCATTATAGTTCGGTATGCAGCCAGACAATAGGAATTGGGAATTTCAAGTATGACTTTCTTAATATAGCATTCCATAATCTCCAAGTATGTGAATTTCCATATACTTTCTACATCAGAGATCCCTGAATTTCTGTATTGATTGACTCTAGACAGCTCATACCACACTTGAAGTTAATTAGTATTTCTTGCCAATTTGAGATACAGGGACTTGGGAGGAGCAGGTTAGGGCAGTTTGTATCTCTAGTGGGTATTTTTCCAGATCAATCTTTTGTACATAAATATATATACTTATATATATATTTGTGTGTGTGAAATGTATATAAATGTGTCTATATATACATTTAATTAATGGGTTCATATTAAATGTTACACTGAACAACTGGCTTAGTCCTCTATTGTCGGACATTTAGAATGTACACACACATCATATCAAATCACACTCATAAACTAAAATTATAGATGAATTAAAAAAGTAAAGAAATGTTTATTTCAATGCATAATGCCAAATAACCCTCCTCTAAAGATACCTTTCCACTTTCTGTGTATAGGAGAACCTATTTTTCCATACTCTCATCAATGTGAGCTTTGTTGAACTTATTCTGTGTTGATTTGGTGGCATTCTGTATATTTATGTTGTATAGGACTCATTTTGCTAACCTAAATCGAGACCACTATTTTGTTGATCAGTGATAAAAGACTCATTTATGTTTCATCCCTCTTAGGTCAGCCACTCATTTGGAGAGTAAGATACTCATCCAAAGCCCCAGAGCTCTCAAGAGTTGGTCAAGGGGGAAGGTGGACTTGGGCATGCTTAGTGATTACAATTCTCATCATAATCCAGTCTCTCTTCAGTAGGGAGAAATGCTGACTCTTCTTCTTCACGACAGTCTGCAGACAAGGGGGTGCTCACCACATGGGCCATTTTCAGGCTCCCTAATAGGCAAAGATACCCTACATCAGCCTTGCCAACTGGATGGAGGCAGACATGGTGTTTGTTCTCATCATCATGGCAGGTTAGACTATCTTTTTGTTGGTACCATGACTAGAAGAAACATTGGTGATATGTTCAGCTTCCCTACCATTAGCTTAACTTTCCACAAAACAGTGACTGACTCTGCGATTAGATATGAACACAGGAAGATACAAGCTTCTTTAAAATGCCACAGACAGGAGAAGAACACTACATCATCCTTTTTTCTATTATTATACCCAGTTTAGT
The DNA here is from genome assembly GCA_004027735.1 of Carollia perspicillata. Lineage (NCBI taxonomy): Eukaryota > Metazoa > Chordata > Mammalia > Chiroptera > Phyllostomidae > Carollia > Carollia perspicillata. The sequence continues at coordinate 26,345 of PVKM010000005.1, forward strand.
GAGAGCCAAACCTGTGTTTACATTGGAGAGTATTTTAATCAGTCACTCTCCAATTTTATTTTGGCAAATGTGGCCTTATCTTTGTGCCATTCTTTGAGGAAAGACGAGCTCATACAATGAATGGATCTCAATTCTTTGAAGAATGGGTCACTGGATATATGACCTTGGACCTCTCTGAGCATCAGAATTCTACTTTAGCAAATAGACAAAACATTGCCTCCTTCTCAGAGTACTGTATGTAATAAATGAGATAATACATGCAGAGCACTTGGACAGATGATTTGAAGCACACAATAAAAACTTCAGGATGTCCTGCTCTCTTCTCTTCCTGCCCATTGTGAAGGGAGCCCAGATTCAGGGGAAGAAGATGAAGCTACTCATGTGGCTTTAAGGGAACTGGCAGAGATTTCTTGACTCCAGTTTTGAGAACTATTTGGCAGTAATGGTGTTTTGGTTGGTAAAAGTGTAGTGTGTGTGCATGTGTGTGTGTAACAGATAAAAAGAAGATTTAAAAAAGATCTTTGAGAAAAGGCAGAAAAAATTTCTAACTTTTTAGTTTGCTTTAAAAAATAGAGGCTTTCAGGTTCCAGAAAACATAAACGAGGGATCCATGATCCCTTGTGAGAGAAAGCAGAGCTGATACTCAAGATCTTAAAGATCATAAAGAAACATGATTCCCAATCTCTGGAGACAGAGCATGGCCTTCCACTCAGGCCAGGTGAGGGTTAGCCAGCAAGGGGGCTGGAGTTAGAGAAGCTCCTCTATTTCACCCCAACCATCATTCTGAAATGTCATCCCGATGCATCAGCTTGGACTGGGGGCTGACCCACAAGTCAGGCCCTAATCTGCCATCTGCCCAAAGGGAGGGCCTCCCAGGAGTGTACCGTGTGGACCAGTGACCTACAGTGATGGGCTCAGGAACTCCGAGAACAAGGATCAAGAATATCTCAACCTAAGCAGACATTTTGAATTATAAGAGGCATGAGCTTTAAGTAACAGGCCCAGTACACTGCCAGCAAGAATGGAGCTTGAGAACACACCAGGGCCTTATACAAGGCCAGAGCTGGTCACAGTGGTTTGATGTGTGTGTGGGAGGCAGTGGTGGAGAGGAGATGATGGGGAGGGGTAAAACAGAATGTAAAAACTGGGGAGGGTGAATACAAAATAAATAAGAAAATGTGCTATTTGAGCTTTAGAAGATGAAAATATAGTAGAGAAGACCAGATTTATATTGCTCGCTCTATCTATCTATCTATCTATCTATCTATCTATCTATCTATCTATCTATCATCTATCATCCATCTATCATCTACCCATCCACCCATTGTGTACCCATTCATTATCTATCCATCTATCTAAAAATCTTTTCCCCAAACTGAGAGAATAAAGTGGTAAGGAAAAGCATCATGAGACAAGTCAGAGAAATTCCTGGAAGGATTTGACTTCTGAAATATGTGTCCTAAGGGAAATAGTGAATGTGAAAGTGAATGGGGGAGGGAGGCATAGAAATGGGTGTTTCTTGAGGGAATGAGGCACAGTCACCTGGTGCAGGAGTGAATGAGAGATGGTGTGAGAACAGGTGTTATGATGTGTGTGTGGGGCACAGCTTTTCTCAGACGGGATCTCACAGATCAGGGAGGGCTGGCCTATGGGCAAGTGTCCAGTGAGAGAGGTAGGCGCCTAATGCAGCACATATTCCAAAGGGACCTGTGGTTCTGAGCAAAGCTTGTGGCCCACTCTGATCTTCTCTCTGGAGGAGCTTCACCCAGGAGAGTCATCCCTGCTTGTTTAAGTCAGTGATGTTCGACTTCCCAGCAACACTTTAGTTGCCTGGACACTCACTCCAGGACATTTTTGAGAGATGCAGATGATGCTAAGTGGATGTAAATTCCTCTGAGAAAAGTGCCCAGAACTTTTTCTTTTTCAGTTCGCCCTCCAGGGCTCTGCTCCTCTGTAGGGCTAATGTGAATACCCTGCCACTGAGAATTTGCCATATTCAGGTTGAGAGTTTAGAAAGTTCACATCTTCCCAGTCTCCTTTCTCTGAGGAATTTTCTGTGAAAGTATTTATGTGTGATTGACAGCTCTACTATCAATGGTACTACCAGCGGTGCCAAAGGCTGCAGCTCTGAAATGTGCTGAGATTTTATTCGTAAAGGAATGACATGGCTTGACGATCGACAGGGCCTTTCAATTCTAACATTCTCTGTTTTGAGACAGTGCATGCAGAAGCTGGAGAAGCAGCTCTTGGGAACGTCCAAGCTGAGTGAGGTCTTGCTGCTGGGGAAAGGAATGAAGACTTAGCAGCAAGATGCTTGTCAATGGCCAGGAACCTTGTTCAGCAGAAGGAAGGGAATACATTGGGTAGGAGGGCTGCATTGCTTTTAAAATCCTCAGCTGTTTGGAGAATACATTCATTTTCTGAGGTTGTTGAAACAGAGAAGCAACTAACAAGAATTCTGAGAAACCTTTAATAATAGAGATGGACTATTTCACTAACCCACTGGCTGTAAGTCCTACGTGGTCCCAAATCTTAGGCCAAAAGAACCTCTGCTGGTTGGACAAATGCACTGAATGTGGGCACCATCAATGCACATTCAGTTACTTATCCATCAGGATGGGCATACACACACCATGCTGAAACCATCACACATCTGTCCCCTCTTTTACTGTTAAATCAACCAGCATACTATAGTTAAATAGAAGCATTCTCACTAAAACCTGTTTACTCTGTGTTTTGTGCTGGCAAAACTGCTCTGAGTTCTTTCTTAAAAGTATGGTGGCTGATTTCCCCAAAACTGTAAGTGCATATATTTGAAAAATAGAAATATAGAATATAGGTGAGATAGTATGTGTTTTTGTGTGTGGAATAAAACATTACAAAATTTTCAAGTACAAGTTGGTCTTATTATCCAAGTGTCTGCTAAACTTAAAGTTATGTAGAGAAAACAAAGTCAACAGAATATTTCTAGATAATGAACTAAACAATTATAAAATTAGTACCCACTCAAATTTCCCTCTGTGTTTAACTCTTAAACATCTAAGTATTTAATCCACACATTCTTAAAAATGAATTTGATGAAAAGGAAAATTGGTGAACTGTTTTAACTATATTCCAAATCACTGACAAATGAGAATCTGGGACAATTCAGCAATTAAATTGAGAAAGAGAAAAGAAATATAGAAAGATCACCATGGACCAAATTATCACTACTTTTACTTCTAGAATCTATACTCACTAAGAACATAATTGACATTTGTATCATAAATTTAGCAATAACAATATGCAAGATAAAGCAAATTTATCTTATCATTGTTGTCCTACTTTTAAAATAAAGACTCACTGTAAACTGGAGTTGTTGTTTTTCTTTTTTAGCTTTTTAAAGAACTATTTACTGTGAAATTTTGGTTCCCTTTCAGGTACCAACTATTGTTGTATAGTAAAAAGCTCCTATAACACACAATTCTTGCAGGAAAATTATAACAAACAATAACGAAACACAAGGAGTACGACCATCCAGACAACCCGCTGGCAGTTTGGTTTACAAACTCAAATTGTTTCTTCCATGCAAATAAGGACGTGTATGTGACAATCTCCCATATCAGTGCTTTTAATCTTTCTAGTTCATATAAGCTATTTTGTTTCCCTAAATATTTTTCCTGTGAAATATGTCCTTAGGTTTTTAGACTTAGAAATAAGCTCCATTTGTGCCAGTTTTCTGCTCTTTTCCGGAGAAAGCAACAGATCACAGTGCTGTAAAAAGTTTACTTTCTCTAACATCCAATCTGTACACACACACATCCCCCCTTACAGAGTGCTAGCAGACAAGACTGCGGTCCCCCTTCCAGGTCAGTGTTTCTCTTTTCATTATTACATCCCTCAGGGGCCTTTCCAGACACTTTTGTCCCTAATTGCCCACTACTGACGGTTAATACTACAGATAAACCACATGCCTGTTTCCATACCGTGGCCCTTGGGAGGATGGATTCCTTTTCCACTGCTGCTGTAGCAAACTACCACAAACTTAAAAGTTAAACTCAAATTTGTTATCATACAGTTCTGTAAAAACAGAAATCTGATGTTACAAAATAGGAGGAGGTAAAATAAGTCATATGGAATATAGTCAATAATATGGTAATAACTATGTATGGTGCCGAGTGGTTACATGAAATATTGGGGAGATTCCCTTTGTAAAGTAAAGTATATGACTGACTACTATTCTGCACACCCAAACTAGTAAAAAATAACGTTTAGTGTAAGCTTTAATTGAAAAATAAAATTAAAATAAGCTGACGTGTGTCCCTGCCACAAAGTTGGCAGGGCTACATTCTTCTAAGGCGATCTAGGGCAGAGTCTGTTTCAGCTTTTACAGGCCACCCACATTCCTTTTCCCCGTCCCCCTTCTCCATGCTCAAAGCAAGCACTGCATCTCTCTGTGAGTTCTGCCACAGTCACATCTTTCTCTCCTGCTTTTGAAGACCCTGGTGATGGCACTGGGCCCACCCCGACGACTCAGGATCGTCTTTCCATTTTGAGGTCAGCTAATCAGCAACCTTAATTCCTTTGGCAGCTTTAATTCTCCTTTGCCATGCAGCATACCGTGTTTGCAGGTTCTGGGGATTAGGACTTGGACTTCTTTAATGGGACAAGGCTGGGGGCAGAGAAACATTATTCTGCCTCTCAGAGAAGGTCACGAAACACTGTGGTACCTAACATTGTCTTGCCCCTAAAGAACCCATTTTGCCCCGCTGAGAGTAAATGCTCTAGGACGTCAGTGCTTCACCTCCCTTACTCCCTGTCTGTGGGCTTCCAGGCCAGTGTTCAATAAACCCCCAGGTAAAAATTCTTAGTAGGTGATAAAAAAATTCTTAATAGGTAATAAAAACTCTTCTAGATACACATGTGCATCTTAATGCACATTTTTCAAAATAAAATTTAAAACAACCATATTTTTTCAACATAGAAAAACTCATCATTGACCTAATCCATCATTACCCATACTACAAGTTTTTTGTTTATCCAGTAAGCCGAAGAAGCACATAAGAGTGTCAAGTAAAGATTTCTCTATATCATCATTGAAATACCAGATATCAAAATTTAGAGAGGGAAGAAGTGATAATAAAAAGTTTTTCTAGCCCTGGCTGGTGTACCTCAGTGGAATGAGTGCAGGCTGCGAACCAAAGGATCGCCAGTTCGATTCCCAGTCAGGGCACATGCCTGGGTTGCGGGCCAGGTCCCCAGTGGGGGGCCACGTGAGAGGCAACCACACATTGATGTTTCTCTCCCTCTCTTTCTCCCTCCCTTCCCTTCTCTCTAAAAATAAATAAAATCTTTTAAAAAAAGTTTTTCTAGATGGAGCAGTGTTTTTGTCTCTTGAAACCACTTTTGCTATGACTAAGCTATCTCTGGAACTGCTTCTGAAATATGGAATATAGAAGCCACAGTTTAAAATGTGCCTGCGTCTCCTGGTGTCTCCAGGGAAATGGTCAACCTCATTGCTTCTGTTTTGACTGCAGTGTTGCTGTGGCAGCAGCGAGATGCCTGACGTTTTAGCCTGGGAGGCTTTGCCCACTGAAGTCTTGCTCTTAAAAAAAAAAAAAGCCTTGAGCCAAATCATCAGCTTTCTGTTCTCTCTGTTACATCAATTAATGGTACCTGAAAATCCAATTTGATTTAATCTTCTTGAAATGGAAACCTAGAAGAAACTCTTCTTTTTCAGAGGAAATCCACCTAAAAAACTGTCAAAGGTGATTGCACCCTTGGCTTCAGGATGGCAGAAACAAACTCACAGTCATGCTGTCAAATGAGACAATTTAAATGAGAAAATTTAAAGATGTCTATATCTAGATAGATAATGACTTGGGAAGGAAGGCAGCAACTTATGCATTAAAAATGAAATTACGTGTGCTAGTTGGCAAGTTCTCTCAGAGATGATGCTTCTATGTTTTTTGTCTCGGGCATTCTAAATTCAAAGGATTTGGTGATCCCCTACCCCCATCTCCAAGATGACATTATGAAAAATCCAATTAAATAAGAATCCAATTCTTAATTAAGTCGTGCAATAGGTCAAGTAGGTTTTCAATAAGCTTGACTCATTAGCCCTCTTAAGCCCAATCTTATATGTATTTGACACAGACCCCTGCCTAGACTGTATGATGCTGTGGGTACCAGGAAATTCCTTCTTTTTTCTTAATTGTGCCCACAGACCACCTCCAAAATAAACAAGCCTTTCCTTTTCCCTTAAAGAATAATTTCTGCTTTCTGAACTAATAAGTAGCTGACTGGCTCAAATAGAAATTGTCCCCAGGTCCAAATATCAGAATGCTTCCCGCATTCTCCATCACCAGCCCCTGGACTTGTGTCTAACACATGCTGCTCAGTATATGTTCTTCACTGAGCACACATTCAATGATCATCTCCTATGTAGACAAAACAGGGACGGATGACTGAGATATGAGAGAGCTACTATACAAATAGTGACATTTGAAGTAATGAAGATAGATATTTTCAAAGATATCTATTTGAAGATAGATATCTTTACTATCTTTATGAAGTAAAGATAACCCAGGTTATCTTTTCATTACTCCATTACTAAGGTATGGAGATGATGGGAGAAGGATGACTGAATCAAAAATCAGGTAACCTGGGTTCAAGTCCATTGGAACTTTATGTAATGATTTTATTTTCTCTCTCTCTCTCTTTCTCCTCCCCCCTCAGTAGGCTTACCTGTAAAAATGGAATGAATAATGTTTGCCACACCAAATCACTGCAAATATTTAAAATGATAATGTATATGAAAGTGCTTAGCATGGCACCTAGCAAATAGAGGGAAATCAAAATATGTTTGCTTAGCAAAGGAACAAACCAACCAGCCAGCATGGAAATGCCAGGTGAAACAGTGACTTTGTTATAGGCCCTTTGTAATGTCCCCTTATTGTAAGGGACTGCTTGGAGTATTCCTGTGGGGAGGTGTGGGGGGTGGGGCAAGAAATACTTGAGGCTGAATTACATCTTACTGTTGTTGTTTTTTCACTGTCAGTAAAGAAAGATCTCAATTATTTTGTGGACTTTGGTGGAATTCATTTGGAATTTCACTGTAGCACATTCAGAAATGAAAAACATTCTGTAAATGAGTAACTGTTAGTCCTTATTTTAAAAAGGGAAATGATTCGAATATATCTAAGTTTTTCACAGCAGGCTCCAGTTCTTTGTAAGCCTGAATAATGAAATAAAAGTCTGGTCAGGTTTTTTTTTAGGTTTTATTTATTTGTGTATAGAGAGAGGAAGGGAGTGAGAAAACACCAATGTGTGGTTGCTTCTCACGTGCCCCCTACTGAGGACCTGGGGAGTAACCCAGACATGTGCCCCGACTGGTAGTCAAACCCGAGACCCTTTGGTGTGCAGGCCAGCACTCAATCTGCCACCCAGGGCAGATATGGTCAGACCTTTGAAGGAACTCTTTGAAAGTAATCTGAATTCTTCATACTTCCAAGTATATAATTCTCCCGTCTGAGTATCAAGCATGTTAGTTGCCCCAACAGCAGTGGGGGCTAGAAGGAAAAGGTACCTTGCGTTTGGAAGAATTAATGCTGATAGTGCAGAATGTTAACTACGTAGAAATGTTGGTTTCTAACATGCTGGTGAAGATGAAATGACTAGGTGAAAAAAAATGATAGCCGAATCCCAGTAGTAAAGAGGAGAAAAGTTAAAACACGAGTATTCCAAATTTCAAAACAGTATTAGAATATGGGACCTTAGGTTGGGTTTTTCTAAAACATGCTAAGTATTTACCAAATTTTTAAGGGTGTGGGCATATAGAGAACTGAGGATCAAGTAAGGTAGGGAGTGAGGCAGCGAAGGAGTAAGAGTGTCAAACGTGAAGGCAAATAGAAGCAAGAGCCCACGAAGGGAACGCTCGCCACACTGAAGAATCAAATTTAGCATCAAACTGAGGCAGTTTGGGCTGCTACAAGAAGATATCATAGACTTGGTGGCTTAAACATATATTTATTTGTCACCTTTGTTTCTCTCTTCTGGGGGCTGGAAGTCTAAGGTTAGAATGCCAATATGGTCAGGTTCTTGGTGAGAACCTTCTTCCTGGGTTATTTTTTATTTTTAGTTTTTTATTGTTGTCAGTTACATTTGTCCCGCCTTTTTTCCCCATTGCTCTCCCCTACCTGTCCCCCTCCACTCCCACGGTCAATTCCCCCCACCATTGTCCATGCCCATGAGTCCTCTATTCGTGTTCTTTGGTTTATTGATAACATTTCCCTCTGTGTCATCACACAGCAGAAAGAAAGATCATCGCTCTGTTTCTTCTTATGAGGGCACTAATCCCATTCAAGAGGGCTCTACCTGCGTGACCTCTCAAATGCCCCACCTCCCATGCCATTGCACTGGGGAGTAGGACCACCACATAAGAGTTCTGGGGCAACACAAATGTTCAGTCCATAGCTAGTAACTATCAAGATGAAGAGTCCTTGTTTCATCCTGAGTTTCTGTGACTTCCAGAGTTGGCAGTGACAATATATTAAGTGTGTGAAATGGTTGATCATTTAAAACAGACTATGGCAACAATTTTTCTAGAAAAACCTCAGGCTAGTGAGAAGTGGCATCATCTGGACTTGACTCCACAGTTTCTGACTTTAAATCCAACATATTTCAAACTTGCATATGCTTGGGAGAATAAAACAACTAAGTTTGTTGAGAAATAGTTGAGTTTAAAGTACATTTATATTTGAAACAATCTCTATTGTTGAGACTGGGTGAGTAGAAGCAACTGGTTTCTCATTCTTTTAAGGTAATTGCCACTTTTGGATGGAAAATCCTTTTTCATTAACAGAACAGATGTAAACTACAAATCACATTTTCATTCCCAGCATTGTGTCAGCTAATGTCCCACCATTGTCACTATCTGACCTAACATTTTGTTTCAACCATGGTTATCGGTTATGTACAAGGTATGTTCCAATGCATTTTTCATTGTTTTTATCGTTGTTCAGTTACAATTGTCTCAATATTGTGCCCCATTACTCTCCCCTTCCCTACCCATCCCTCACCTCCCACATTCAATCCTCCCCACCCACCGTTGTCTTTGTCTCTGGGTCCTTTATACATGTTCCTTGACATGACCTTTCCCCTTCTTTCTCCCATTATCCTCCTCCCTCACCCCCCCAACCCCGCTCTGGTTACTGTCAGTTTGTTCTGTATTTCAATGTCCCTGGTTCTATTTTGCTTCCTTGTTTGTCTTGTTGATTAAGTTCCACTTGTAGGTGAGATCATAAGATATTTGTTTTTCACCACCTGGCTCATTTCACTTAGCATAATGCTCTCCAGTTCCACCCATGCTGTCCCGAAGGGCAGGAGTTCCTTCTTTGTGTGTCACGTCTCCAGTGCTCTACAGAAGGAGGCCTCCTTTCCAAATCCTCCAGCGTCAACTCCTTCTGCTACCTTTTGCAGCTCAGAACATAAGGGTTTCAAAGTTTATGCCTTTTACATGAATTTAGCAATTAATTTCTGAAGTACTAACAATGGCATATTCTTGTTTTTAGTAGTAACTTCTTTTAGAAGATACAAATCTCAGTAAGTGTTGTTTCAAATGGGCTAGTTGTCTGATCATGACTGACTGAAAATGGAGGGTCCGGTGTTAAGTGGACATTTTATTATTTTATTGAAAGTAATTTGAAAATAGTCTTAGAAAGCCCTTTACTTAAACTGCAGGAAGTGTCTATTGGAAAAGATGGCACATGCACACTCATTTTCTGTCTTTACTCACACAGTAGATCAATAGTTTTTTAGCGGCAGTGTCTGCGAGTGTGAACATGTGTGTGTACACACATAGGTCAAGATAATGATTCATGTTAAGAATATATTTCTTCATTGTTTTTTGACATTGACAATAAGACAAGACTTACAAAATTTTCATGTCATATATTTTTTAATTACTTATCTTGATGAAATTTTAATTTCTGATTTTATTACATGCATATGAAAGAGTTTTATGCTCTTAGAGTTTTAAGTTACTTTACTTCCTGAAAGGTTCTCTGTTTTTTATGCTACAGTATAGTAACATATGGTAGTCATATATGCATTAAAAATTATGCCAATGAAACTATTATGCTACAAATGGACTTTTCTGAGTAGAACAATATAAAATTCATGGTATCTGTCATATGAGCTGTCAGAACTATCTCAACTTGTTAATATTAATAAATGGTTACTTTAAAAAATGAATAAAACATAAGGGGATAATCAGGAAAAACCATTAATTACATTTAATGGTAGCATAAAAGCATAAATTTTGTTTTGAACTGTAATACAAGGGGAGGACCCTTCCAAAAAATGGAATTATCTTCTGGAGGGCAGACCTCTGCTAGGTGAGTGTTCTAGGAACCCATCTGTAACAGTGTACCAGCTGGCATTGTTGTGAGAGGCTGCATTTGGCTTCAGTGAAATTTTTTTAAGACTCTTTCAACACATTTGTCCATTTCATGAAGGGTGTCTTATGAGTGCACCTGCTCGCACTGCACTGAGTGTTCAGCAGTCACTGACCAAAAATTGCATGACCCCCGTTCCCCACCCTCCCTACTCACCCAATCTCACCCTAAATGACTTTTTCTATTTCCCAGGTTGGAAAAATTCCTCAAAGGGAAAAGTTTTGCCGATGTAGAAAAGGTGAAACAGAAAACAGCAGAATCAATAAAAGGCATCAAAATTGATGAGTTCAAAAACTGTTTTGAGCAGTGGAAAAAATTCTCAAAAGTTGTAGTGCATCAAATGAAGAGTACTTGAAGGTGACTAAAGTTCAAACATATAAAAATAAATACACAATTTTTATAAATAAATTCTGATTTTTGGGGTCCCTCCCTCATATCTACAAAAAAAGAAAAATAATTCTTCCAAAGAACAAACAGCTTTTATTTAAAGTTTATTACTTTAATTAATCCATTCTGTTCTTTTTTAAAAAAATTATTGATTATGCTATTATAGCTGTCCCATTGTTAACCCTTTTATTCCTGTCCACCTCATACCCACCTCCTGCCATCATTCCCCCACCTTAGTCCATGTTTATGGGTTGTACATGTAAGTTCTTGGGTTCTCCATTTCCCATACTATTCTTAATCTCCCCCTATCTATTTTGTACCCACCATTTATGCTTCTTATTGCCTGTATCTTTTTCCCCACTCTTCCTCCTCCCCCTCCCTGCTGATAATCCTCCACATGATCTCTGTTTCTGTGAATCTGTTCCTGTTCTAATTGTTTGCTTAGTCTGTTTTTGTTTTTGATTTTTTAGGTTCAGTTGTTGATAATTGTGAGTTTGTTGTCATTTTACTGTTCATATTTTTTATCTTCTTATTTTTCTTAGATAAGTCCCTTTAATATTTCATATAATAAGGGCTTGGTGATTATGAACTCCTTGAACTTGACCTTATCTGGGAAGCACTTTATCTGCCCTTCCATTCTAAATGAGAGCTTCACTAGATAGAGTAATCTTGGATGTAGGTCCTTGCTTTTCATGGCTTTGGATACTTCTTTCCAGCCCCTTCTTGCCTGTAAGGTTTCTTTTGAGAAATCAGCTGATAGTCTTATTGGAACTCCTTTGTAGGTAACTGTCTCCTTTTTTCTTGCTGCTTTAAAGATTCTCTCCAAATCTTAATCTTGGTTAATTAACTACGATGTATCTTGGTGTGTTTCTTCCTGGATCCAACTTCTTTGGGACTCTCCAAGCATCCCGGACTTGTACGTCTATTTTCTTTTCCAGATTGGGGAAGTTTTCTTTTGTTATTTTTTCAAATAAGTTTTCAATTTCTTGGTCTTTCTCTTCTCCTTCCTGCACCCCTATGATTCAGATGTTGAAATGTTTAAAGTTGTCCCAGAGGTTCCTCAGCTCCTCCTCATTTTTTTGAATTCTTATTTCTTCATTCTGTTCCAATTGGATGTTTATTTCTTCCTTTTGTTCTAAATCGTTGATTTGAGTCATGGTTCCCTTCTCTTCACTGTTGGCTCCCTGTATATTTTCCTTCATTTCATTTTGCATAGCTTTCATTTCTTCCTGTATTTTGCAACCATACTCAACCATTTCTGTGAACATCCTGAATACCAGTGTTTTGAACTGTGCATCTGATAGATTGGCTATCTCTTCTTTGCTTGGTTTTATTTTTTTCTGAAGCTTTTATTTGTTCTTTCATTTGGGCCATGTTTTTTAGTCTCAGCACACTTGTAACATAGTAAGAGGTGGAGTTTAGGTGTTCTCCAGGGTGGGGCAACCCACGTGAGTGTGTTGTGGCACTATATGTGGAGGATGGGTTTGAGAGGGAACTATGCCACTTGCTCAGCTCTTAGCCGACTTTCAGACACTTCATTTGCTACCCACAAACAAATTGGGTCCTTCTGGTGCTGATTCCCAAGTGGGTGGTTTTGTGTAGGTTCTAGGACCCTGTGGGTCTCTCCAAAGAACTCTCCTATGAGGCTGGGAATTTCTCCTGCTGCCTCAACACCCACAGGTTTTTTCATTCAGAAGTTTTGAGGCTTTATTTCCCTGTGCTGGAGCCCTGAGTTGTGCGATCTGTCTCACTCCCCAGTTGCTTCTCCCGGTTTATCCTCATGCAAATGTGGGACCACCAGCTGCCGCATTAACCCACCCAGGTCCTCCAGGCATGGCCTTGCCTCAAGTCCTCTCTACCCTGGCTGCCAGTCCCCACCCCTCCTACCAGTCTTGATGAATGTTTCCTCTTTAACTCCTTAGTTGTTGGACTTCCACGCAGTTTGATTTTCTGGCAGTGCTGGTTATTTTTTGTTTTTAAATTTGTTGTTGTCCTTTCTTTGGTTGTGTGAGGAGGGCAAAGTATATCTACCTATGCCTCCATCTTCACTGGAAGTTCTAATTCTTTCTGTTCTCTGTGCATAAAATAATGAATTGTTTCTCTCAACAGTCATGGGAAGAGTGGTCATGTAAAATTATTCTACAAAATTTCAAAGTACAGTTCAGTTTCCTCAGTTTAGAATGGTGAGTCTGAGTCAGAAATTTTCAACCTTTTTCTCATGGCACACATAAATTAATTAAAATTTGCATCACACCAAAAATAAATGTTTTGCCAATCTGATGAAAAAATAGGTATAATTTTAATTCATTCACAGCTGACAACTATTGTATTGGCTGTTTTAATTTTTTTATTTGACAATCTAAAGGAAAAGATGTCAGTGCCCCTGACTAAATAGTCCGGTGTTGTCCATTTTAAAAATTCTTGCAGCTCACTGTTTGAAAATTACTACTCCAAGTTAATAAATTGCATTCATTTTACATTTATTTCTTCGTGGTTTTTAAGAGACCATAAGGACTCTTAAATTTTTTCTTTCTTGCTCATTTCTTATGAAAAATACAGTCATTTAAAAATTGTCATACTTTCATCAAGCATGTATATAAAATTTTTACCAGTTGGTAGTAAATGTGAATGCTCTGAGTAATATTCTAATCTTAGTTGGCTGTGTCTGTCTTCCCATAGAATTTTGGCTGAAAGAAATACCCCCTCCCTGACACACACACACACATACACAACTCTAAGGGGCCTTATATAATTGGGTGATACCAGTAGGCTCTGCAGTGCCTGTTTAGGTCAATATATATGTAATATTATATCCTCATTTTATTTGAAATGTGCTCTGAATGGACACTGTCCCTTCAGAAAGTATAAAGCACATTCTCAATGATAAAGAGGAAAAAAATCTAGTGAAATGCTGAAGGCTTTGAATTTGTTCTAAAATTATATCAACTCAACTTTTACCCTTCTTTGATTCCCTTTGCTGCCCTCAAGTTCATTTTAAAACTACTTTTATCTTAGTAATTCCCTCTAGGCAGTTCTTAAAGAGGCATTAGGGTAAGCTGCAATAATACAATAAAGGGAATTCTCCTCTCAGCCCATCGTGTGCTCTTTCACCCATTTCAAGTTTTTCAATTAGGTATAGAAAATTGTAGACTTCAGATTAGCCTGGCTGAAGCTGCAATTTTATTGGTTACAAAATGCCTCGTAACTCTAAAGAAATACAATATAAAGATTTCATTCATCAATTTCCTGCCACAATTCCGCATGGCATCTTGGAGTCCAGGGATCTCAATGCCGGTTTCTATGATCATCAAGCTAATCTTTTGATGTCATTGCTCCAGCTGTTTCGGTTGGTGTTATTCTGACTTTAGAGGTGCCGTTAAGTGGAAGCTAAAATATATTATTTAAAATTCAATTATTATTTTTGAAAAATAATTGAAAAATTATGATATTCCTGTCACGTAATGATGTGATATTGATGCTGAAAAGGCTGAAACTCAAAACATCAGGGTTGAAATAAGGAAAGGATTATTGATGGAGAAGGCTCCAGCAGAAAAAATGGGAGCCTTAATCCTTTTAAAATGGATTTTAAGAAAGTGCAGAGTTCAGGCTTCTTGTAGGAGTGTCAACAGAAGGGAAAATGGCGGGACTATTTTTGTAAAACTCAAGCCCTGAGCAGAATTTCTCTAACAATTTGTTTGCCTGAAGCAGGAGCTATTAGCCTGAAGGCCTTGGGGTCCAGGCAGGCTTGAACACGATTGAATCCGGGAGACCTGAACATTTCTCCCTGTTCCAAAATAAGCAAACAGGCAAATGGACAATATATACAGATGATGTAACAAAGCTGTCACAGTTTTTTTACTAGAGGAAGGTCATGGTTTTTCCCTAACTTCTATTCTGTGTTTTCTAAATTTTCTATGAAAGGAAGCATGCAATTTTATCATTGTAAGAGAATAACTGATTTGAAAAACTGTACTGTGTTTATGTAAAGACACACCTTTACTCTTCAGAAATACACACTGAGGTATATATGCATAATCTCTATAAATTTCTCATGGATTTATTTAGAAAAAAACAATAAGAATTTAAAACAGATGAACTATTCTAGATTAAAGTAGATGAAGATTTGACAGCTAACTTCAATGTGTATCAATCTTTGATTTAAAAATATTGTAGAGGAAATCCCTGGGGAAATCTGGCAAATTTGAATGCAGACTGAATATTAAAAGACAGAATAATATAATGTTAACTTTCTTGAGTGGGATTATTGAATTATGGTTGTATAGGAAAATATCTTTGCTCTTAAGTGATAAAGGTTCAAATATTCAGAGGTGAAATGTCAAGATGTCAATTGACTCTTAAATGGGTCATGAAAATAAAAAGGAGAGAGAAGTAAATTCAGTGTGGCGAAATGTTCATAATTGATGGATCCAGATAAATGGCATATGGATGTTCATTGCCTTAGTCTCACAATTTTCCTGTAAATTTGGAAATTTTTGTAACTGTGTAGAAACTCCATGTTTTAAACAGGACCCTTTTTCCTTCCTTTCTGTCCACTCCCTTCTTTAATCATTAAGCCCTTAGGACAACAGGCTCTGGTCAGCATCAAACTGTCTTAAGAACAAAGCCTCAAGTCTGTTGACCACAGAAACAGAATTGTTGTCAAGCTAAAGATAACATCTCGGCTTCACTTATATTTCAGCCCCAGGCCCAAGAAACAAAAAGATCTCGCCCAAACCCTCAGGAAACCAGACAAAACAACGCCCACACTGACATCAGGCCCTGACACAAGGATCAACTACCCCTGTCCTGGCCCCAACCAATCAGTGCCGCTCATGAGTCCACCTCCTTCAGCCGCCTTGATAACGATTTTTCCCCTATGTAACCCATCCTCTGGAAGCCATCAGGGAACAGCCAAGTCTTTGAGTATGAGCTCACTTGTGACTCTGGGTGTGGCATCATCTCCTTAAAGATCGACCTTTACTTTCTTAGCTGCAGATTCCTAATCTGTTTTGGCTTCGCTTTGATGCATGCAGGCAAATGGACCTCTTTAGTTTTGTAGCATTCTCAAAATAGAAAATGATGGGGAGCAGGGCACCAATATGTGTTTTTAATTTTAAATACCTTTGTTCCCAAGAAGAAAATAGTGTGTTTTGCTTAAATTTTCATATCAGTCAAGGTGGATTAATCCATTAATCTATTTTAATCCAGGTGGAGGTGTTAATGGTGAATGGCACCAGATGTTACCATAAAGTTAGACCTCAGTTCTTGAGATGGGTTAAGAAAGAATTCAGAGCCAAAAACTCAAATACAAGCGAAAGTTTATTTAGAAAGTTACTGAGGGAGAAGAAGTGAGCTGGGCTGTGTGGACTTAGGAAACAAGTTACAGGGGCAAAAGCAGGGAGGGCCCTTGGAGCTTAGGAGAAAGAAAGCAAAGGTAAGAGTCTTGAGGGAAGAAATGGGGGAGGTGCAGGCATGCTCCAGAGAGAGGGCCCACATGGGATCCTTCGTATTAAGGGGTTTTGTTTGTTTTCTAAAAGTAGGATTTTAGGGAAGGTCTCTGAGAGGACCTCTGTAGGGTAAATGGAGGCAGTCTGGCTTCCTCACCCAGGTATCTGGGCTACTAAAGGAAGCAGTTTCCCATAACCTTGACAATGGGCCTGATAAATAGTGTTCTCATAGCCTTGAGCGGGCTCACCTGCGTAGTATGAAGCTCTTTTGCATAAGATCCATTGGTATCCTGCTGGCTTTGTTTGTCTCTAGTACTGAAGCATGTAGAGACTTCCTGCTGGGTGCCATGACATGTGCCATGCAAGGGGACAGGTGACATGCAGTGTGCCACGCAAAGATATGCAGGGAGACACACAGCTTGCAGCATGCATGGGTCGCCTGCCCATGCATAAAGGCATGTCAGACATCCCAACGGCTCCGTGAATATTCTTCTGTCTGCCTGAATACTGTGAACCTGTCAAGCCTTGAATGGTCGCAACACAATCTCAATAGAATATTCAACAGCTTTCTAGGTATGTTCCTTTATGATTTTGGTCTGTAGTGATTGGTTGACACCAGGGCAGGAGGTCATTAGTCAATGCAGCTGGTCCTGATGTCAGCCATGGCACCATTTTGTCTGGATTTGCTGCTTTTCTGGGCCTGGAGCTGAAACAAACTGAGGCCTAGATGTCATTTCTGGTTTGACCAAACTCTGTCTCTGTGGCCAACAGACCCAAGGCTTTGTTCCTGAGATTACTTGATGTGGGTCAGAACCTCATTGTCCTGAGGGCTTAATGTTTAAGGTAGTGGTTGTGCAGGGGCTTAAAAGGGAGTCATATTAGGCTATTTTCTGACCCCCCGTAAGTGGGTCTACCACATGACTAGTGACATGCCAGGGCAGGAAAGGTCAAGGAGGGTTTGAACAACATGACCAGCAATATTCTTGGGGAGGAAAGGTCACACTGGGGGCGAGGTCCCACTCTACAATACTTGTTACCCCAGTTTCGTCCATTGCTAGGCAGCTGGGGCTTTTCACCCTGGTGGCCTGTACCTGGCCTGTAGTTTCTACTCTGCTCATGTCTGTCTAACTGCTCACTCTAACAGAGGTAGTTCACTATCTTTACTTACTCGCTTTATTGCTTTCAATTTTATCTCACAACAGAAGAGTCAAATCGAGCTATATTAGTTCAAGTCAATGAATTTGAATATTCATAAAGAGTTGCTCTTTGAGTACTTTCAAAATAGTTTTGGGAGTGAAAGATCTGATTTTTGCTCATGAACAGGTAATTTGGGTTGCTTTATAGTCAAGTTACATGCCCCTTATAGTCTATAGTGGGTTTAACTGTATGTCTTCTGAGGTAGTGTTTTACTTTTTAACTGCCTATAGGAAGATTAAGAAATAAGAAATGAAAATGGAGATATATTGTTTTAAAAGACTCCATTTACAGCCATGTGTTTGTTTATTCTTTCAGTTGAAATTTTGAATTCTGAAACAACATCCCAGAAACACCTAAGCTATACCTCATAGCTCACAGCTCAGAAGATACACACAGCAATTCCGAAGCTCGGTGGGACTTGTTCCTGGTCATAAAGTGGCTGGTTGGGATTTTTTACATTATAAATAACATACCACATGAATACATAGTCCATAAAATTGTTCAGTAGGTTTTAAAATATGCTGATGGAAAAATAACCTTTTGAAAACTTTTGCAGCACTCAGAACGAACAAGAGCAGAATGACTTGTAGCCTTACAGCCTCCAGTCAGCTACAGGATCAGGCGGGAACTCCAGGAAAGGAAAACAAACTTTGTCTCCCTGTCTTCCCACACAGTGCGTGCTCTGGGCTTCCAAAATGCAACAATTTCCCTTACCTTGGCAACACCCAGAGTTCTCCTGTTTCTGGTGCCAAACTTCATTATACTCTTGAGTGGCTGGGGTGGCCTCCTCTTGGTTTTCATTGCAACATCATTCTACTGTCCACACTGGGGACTGGAGGTGGCTTGGACCCAGTGGTTTGCTCCCTTTCACCATCATTCATGGGCTTGTTGTGTGATCATCATTACTAGTCCCTGGTATTTCTCTTTCCTTTGCTGTTCAGGTTGATGAAGTTGGGCCTCCACCCTCGGTGTTATAAACTGTTTCTTGAATTTCCCAACATGGTGGCCTTACTCTGCTAGTTTTTAAAAATATTGCTACAGTTTATATTGTTTGGCCATACCTTCAGGTAACACTTTTATTTATTTTATTTCTTGTCTTGAGAAAATCTATGCCAGATCTTATGGTCAGGGTCACAGGACACGTGGAGGCAGGACTCAGCAGGCCCTCTCAGAAAACTTGCTCTCGTTAGTAATGATGAATCTGCAGCCTGGGAAGGCTTGAATGTTTAACTTTTTAAACACTTTTATTCTTGGGCCCAATAACATTTTGTTATTCTCTTATTTCTCTCAAGAGATTTGTTAGGAACTCCCTGAACAAAGAGCTCCAGGCAGCCTCATAGCTGCATTTATGAAAAGGATAACCTTTTCAGGATGCTCATGGGCTGCCTAGAGAATTGATCCAATAATTGTTCTTTCGAAAGGACAGAACTCCCAGGTATATATAAAATAATGAATTTATTGAGGTGAATTTTTTTAAAAGGTAAGAAAATTTCTTTTGTTAGAGATGTTGTCTGGAATGAACTAAAACTTAAATTTGGTTGCTTAGTTTTTCTTTTGTGACTTTAGAAACATATGTAAATTAGAATATCTCCGTGAGTTTTCCTTCCTTTCACTCATCAATGTTTGGGTTAGTATCATGCTGATAGTGAAGATTCTGTCAATAGAAGAGGAATAAATTGGATATCAGAATAAAAATTACCTTGGATAATTAGAATTTTGAGAACATTAATAATCATTGAAATATAGCAGAATTAAAAATAAAACTTTAATGGTGAACTGGTCAGTCTATTTAATCTCTAAATAACATAAAATCATTCCTATGGAGAATTAAGATTTGCAGTCATTTTTATTTTGTTAGAGGATTGCTTTGCTTCCCTCCACCCCCTGCCCAGGGTCACAGTCTGGTCTCAGAAAACAGATTTGAAATATACTATGTTCATGAACACAGAGAAAAATAATGCTGAATGTACTCACTTTTATGTTTATGTCTCTTTTTCATTTGGACTGTTTGCCTTTTTCCTATTAATTTATAATTATTTGTATATTCTAGATCTGTGCTGGCCACTCCAGTGATGTGGCTTGTCTGAACTGAGACGTTCTGTAAGTACAACACAAAAACTAAACTTTGAAGATAGCATAAAAAACATAAGCTATCTTATTACTGTTTATATTAATTATTAAAGTGATAATATTTTTGATATATTGGTATAAAGAAAATATATCATTAAAATTATTTTATCTATTTATTTTGATTTTTTAAAAAGTGATTATTAGAAACTTTTAAATCGCAGACGTGGTTTGCAGTATATTTCTATTGGACACTGCTGTTCTCTCCTCATACCAGTCTTGGATTGGTAACAAATCTTTGTGTGTGTGTAGTTTGTTATACAGTCTGTTTTAATGAAGAAAAGAGATGGTCCTGGTTGCAGAGTATAGACTGTAGGAAATCAAGGAGGAGAGTGAGTGAGTCCCAGAAAATCTCTGGGAAAGCTGCTGATGGATAGGATGTGATGAGCAATGACATGGAATTGTCAAGGATGACTTCCTGGGTTTCTAGCTGACTCACGGTGCCATTTACTGTGATAAGGAGACTGAGGGCAAAATAGGTCGAAGGGGGAAAGCAAAGTGGTTAATTTTTGACCTGTTAAGTCTGATGCATCAAAGCAGACTTATAGATTGGTTAGAAGAACTTGGAGTGCTCATATTCCAAATCCCCATGAATGAGAAAATGAAGCCTGTCTCCTTTATAGCTATTGAGGTATAAATGACAACCACACAACATCTCCATGACATGTAACTATAAGTATGTATTTCTCATACATTTATGGAATGGTTGGGGTTCAGCTGAATCAGCTGCACTCAGCTTCTCAGTGCAGGTTGGGCTCTTGTCTGTTCCATATGTGCTTATTGTGAGGTTCAGGACAAAGGTACAGCAACTAGAGAGGAACCTCTTCATATGTAGTCATGAATGCTCATGAAATAACACCATGCGCATGTAGAAACATTCATGCCTCTTCTGCCTCAGTTGGAACTGGCACAGAATTGCTTTTGCCTGTATTCCATCATTCAAAGCAAGCTGATGGCCAAACCCAACGTCAGTGGGATTGAGCACTAAACTCTGCCCACTTTAGCACTTGGCATTGAAAAGCCAGGTGGCAAAGGTTGTAGATGCATAAGGCATCAAGGGAATGTAAATAAGAATTGTGTGACTTGTTGGTGGGAACGCAGATTGGTGCAGCCACTATGGAAAGCAGTACGGAGGTACCTCAAAAATTAAAAATGGATCTGCCTTTTGATCAGAGATCCTACTTCTTGGAATATATCCAAAGGAACCCAGAACACTAATTCAAAAGAGCATAAGCACCCCTATGTTCACTGCAAGGTTATTTACAATTGCCATGGTATGTAAACAGCCCAAGTGTCCATCAGTAGACAAGTGGATAAAACAACTATGGGACATTTACACAGTGGAATACTATTCAGCCATAAAAAAGAAGAAAACTTTGTTCTTTGCAATAGCTTGCAATGGACCTGTTCTCCAGGTCCATCCATTATGCTAAGTGAAATAAGCCAGTCAGAGAAAGACAAATACCATATGATTTCACGCATATTGGAATCTAATGAACAAACTGAACTAACAAGCAAAATAGAGACAGACTCACAAAGAGCAGAATGACAGGTGAGTGTTGTGTGGGGAGATTATGGGGAAGAGGGAGAGAGCAAAAAGGAGAAAAGACTCATGGACATCACAACAGTGTGGTGATTGTTGGGGCGGGATAAAAGGGGCCTAAATGGTAATGGGGAAAAAGTACAATACAAAAATTAAAAAAAGAATTGTGGACAATGATTCAATTTACCATAAGGTTTATCATTGTAAGGTAAAAATAAGGGCTCTAAAGTGCTTTGTTTAAAAAGATTCTCTAGGGTTAATAAATATTCCTAAAACCTATTGTAATCAGGCAGTATATTAGAGTAAACCGAGAGGTGAAGAAGCAGGGAACGATACTGACAATGTATCAGCAGATACATGTTAGCCCGTGTGCTAACAGAATGACAGGTGCTCCTGGGTCTGTCCTTTTCTCACCACTGTACAATCAGCCTGCCTGATGGGACAAGCAGAGTGAGGCTTTGGGGACAGACTGGGGAAAAAGGACTAGACAAAAGTTGTTTGTTTGTTTTTTACCAGAAGGACCTTGATTTAAGTTTCTATTGTATTGCTGAAATTGTAAAAGTTCCTGAAGTTTCCTGAGCCCTATATTTCTCATTTGGAGCGATGAGAACATACAATTTACAGGGCTGTTGTGAATATTAAAATGAAACTAACTACTTGCTATTATTGCCTTTATTCTTCTCTCTGTATCCTATACATACTGTTTTCCACTAATACCTCATTATATCTATTTGTTTACATCTTTACCTTTGTTCCTCCCAAACTATAACACCATATGGGAGAAAGAGATCAGATTTGTAATTGTGATATCTAGTATAATACTGGGCATATAAAATCTTCTCTAACAGTTTGAATGAATTATTCACTTTTCTATTGTAGAGATTATAGAACAAAGCTGGGCCATATTTTGTGACTGCCAATCTTCTCTTCAATGACTGTATTATGGGTTATTTTACTATGTAGTAAAATGCCTTATAAAGTACCTGACACATATTATGAGCTGTATAAATCTTAGCTTTCATTCTTTTCTATCTGCAGATTTTAAGAAAGAACATAATACATGGCAGTGAGACACTGCACCATTAGACATCACAACACTATAAGCTCTTTAATTAACAAATAATTTAACCAGCCTAAAAGTTCCCTTTTATAAAGTTAATTCTGTATAGTAAAATTCGGAAAGTGCTTCAGTAACTACAATGTACCTGAGAAGTTTTATTGCTCTGGTGAATTCTCATAAGGGCATCCGACAGAAGACTACACCAGATAGTTACATAGGAGCTGTTCCAAAAGTTTTTTTTCTAAGGTGAATTTATCCTGGAAACATTTATTTTTATTGTTAATAAAAATTGTCATTCTAAGTAAATTCACCTACTTATTACTGATTATGTGATACAGGTCTGATGCTCATTCAAATGCTGTTCATCTAACTTTCGTGATAAATACAAGTTCTTGTGATAAAAATATGTATGAACTTCATCAAAATTAAGGAATTTTGTGCTGCAAATTATACCATAAAAAATGTGAAAAGAAATCTAACAGGATATGAAAAACATATTTGCAAATCATATATCTGCTAAGGAATTTGTATTTTTAAAATATAGGAAGTCATACACCTCAATAATTAAAAAGACAAACAATTCAATTAAAATGGGAAGAGAATCTAAATAGGTCTTGTGCTAAGAAAATATAAAAGTGGTTAATAAGAACATGGAAAGATGCTCCACACCATTAGTTATTTAAAAAATGCAAATCAAAGCCAAGAGAAGCAACCATTTCACATTGACTAGTATGGCTGTGAGCAAAAAGACAAACAATACCAGTGTGGAGAAATTCAAAGTCTCCCACGTTGCTGGTGGGTGTGAAAAATGATGTAGGAACTTTAAAAAACCTGTATGATATTTCTTGAAAATGTTAAACATAGAATTACCATATGACTGAATAGTTCCACTCTTAGGTATGTACCCAAGGGAAGTGAAAACATATTCACACAAAACTTGTAAATATATGCAGCAGTATTATTCATAATAACCAAAATTGGAAACAGCCCACACGTTCATCAACTGATTATTGGATTAACAAAATATGGTATAAGCATACGATGGAATATTATTCAGCAATTGAAAGAAATAAAGTACTAGTACATGCTGTGGCATAGATGAGTCTTGAAGACATGATGCTATGTGAAAGAAGCCAGTCGCACACAAAAGTATGTATAAATCCATTTGTATGAAATGTCCAGAAAAGGCAAATCTACAGAAACAGTTGATTAGAAGTTGCATAGGGAAGGAGGGGGAAGAATAAATAATGACTGTTAATGGGTTTAGGGTTTCTTTTCTGTGTGATAAACATGTGGTGGTGGTTGCACAACTCTGTAAATAGACTAAAAACACTGAATTGTACACTTTAAATGTGTCAATTGTATAATATATGAATTACATCTCAGTGAAGTTGAGAAACTAAGTACAATGTAAATGTTTGCAGGGTTATGTTGAGAAAACCTTATCAGGTAAATATGATGGAAAAGGTCAGACTAGTCTTCACGTTTTATTCCATTAGTAACACAGCAATGTCACTTCCATAGTGCATTGTTGAGTACTTATCCTATATCCAGCTCTGCTCTGAGTTTGGGGTAGACAGTGATTAGTAACGGAGAGAAGGCATATGTGTTTCTCCAACTTGCATTCTTGTGGTAGCAGGGGTAGTAACAGACAATAAAAAGCTCAGAAATACTAATTTCACATAGTTATGAGACATATAAAGAAAAGAAAAGAAGAAAATTGACACAGGAAAACTGGGAGCGGGGGAAGGAAGAATGGGGTTGGCCTCTCTGGCATTTGAGCTGAGACGCAGGAGCTGAGAAGTCATGGGAAGCACTGGGGAATAATGCTCCAGACAGAGAGAAGGGTGTTGTGAAGGCCCTGGGGACAGTGAGACTCTGGCCATGTGTCAGGAGCATGAGTGAGAGGCGGAGAGATGGGATAGGAGTTGGGGTCACATAGGACATCACAGGAAGTTTGGGTTTTGTTTTCAAGGCATGGGAAAACACTGAAGGATTTGAAGAGAGGAAAGATGTCAGAAAACTAAGTTTTGTTGGCCACTCTGAACATAAGAAGCCTTATTAACTTCTGGATCTAACCAATGACATTCTGGATTTTGATACAGAGTCTGGTACCATAATGGGATGAAACTTTTGAGGGAGACAAGGAGCATATTTTGCATGTTGGAAAAATGTAAGTACTTATGACCAGAGGACAAAGTATGACTGAAAAACATGGTAACATTATTTTGCAGCTCTTTCTACCAAGAGGAACTGTTTCCCCGAGGTGATAGGAGTGACATTGTGTGAGTTCTGGACCCTAGACCTTAAGTGGCCTTCATGCAGTTGGGACACTTGTCCTAATGACGCCATGCCATTAAGAATCCTCGGATGAAAAGCAGAGTGAAGGCCAGGGTCTCTCACCCCAGCCATCTCAGTTGAGTCTTGTCCTTGTCACCCTGCCAGCTCAACGCCGCCACATGAGCCCAAACAAGTAAAGCAGAAAAAACACCAAACAAACCCACAGGATCACAAAAAATAATGAACTGCCATTGGTTTAAACCCATATATTGGGAGTGAATTCTTTGAAGCAGCAATAGATAACTGATACATTATCTCTCCAATGGCTTTGACCTCTCCTTTCTCCCCTCTATCTTAACAGTAATTTATCTTACCTCCAGCCTCTTAAATGTTCCTTCTACTCCTGAACCCTGTTCATAATAAGTTCATAAATTCATCGGTGAGCTTTCCATTTATTCTGCTTAAAATGATTTCGCCCATCTCCTCCTTACCGCTGATGGTCCCAGCTCAGTGGTCACCTCCTCAAAGAGGACTTTCTCAGCAGTCCTCATCACTTTCACCCTCAGTTTCCTGTTCGTTTTAGTTCATAACGGTTGACACTCTCTGGAATAATCTATCATTTTATTTGCATTTTGTCCATCTCTTTCTATGGAAATGTAAGAGCTATGAGAACAGAGACTTTATGAGATACAACACTGTATTACTATCACCCATATCATTAACCAACTTCTACTTATTGAGTAAATGAATGGTGGGTACATGAATGGATATTTAGAGAATACTTTTACTAATTTTTATGTGAAATAAGTTCTGAATAAAGTAGATTCTCAATGATCCCCTATATGTTAACTCTTATGCTCGGCATTTTAAAGGTAATGGACCTTATCTGTTATAGAAAGTAGCAGAATAAAATGGGAATCCAGGTCTTTAATACATCAAAGAGCTCTTTTCAGGTGTTTTCATATTTAAAGTAGGGTGTTAAAGAATGGAAAATTGTGGCCATTCCTGGATGTTAGTATTTGGATTGTAAAGAATGCATTTTTTTTTTCAAAAAGGTTCCCTCCTTTCTCAAAATTTTCCTCTGTATCATTGACTATTAGGCTGATACATATGAACTGATTTGCCTCAATGTGTGAAAGACCCCACAGGCTGCAGGACACAGCCAGATTGGAGTGACATTGAAAGGGATCCTAAAATTTATATGTAAGTACAAAGGACCAAGAATAGTCAAAATGGTTTTGTAGAAAATACAAAGCGTAGGACTTATACCACCATATTTCAAAACTTACCATTAACTTAAAGTATCAAGACAGTGTGATACAGAAATAAACCCATATATGTACAGTCAATTGATTTTTGATGAAGCCATTTAAGTAATTCGATGAGGAAATATTCTTTCCAGAAAATGGTGCTGGAGTAATGGTTAGCCTCATGTAAAAAGATGAACATTTTCCCTTATGTTATACCATACACAGAACAACACAAAGGGGATCATAAATCTACATGTTAATGCATAAAATGTCTAGAAGAAAACATAAAAGTTCAACTAATAGGTATCTTTTGAGAAATCTCTAATTAACTTTTGTATGGCATCTTGTTTAATTTATTAAATTACTTATATTTCCAATTTACTCTGTTAATTCCTTCTCTTGTAAATCATGTATCATTATTTTTGCATCTTACAGGTTTGTCTGAACCCTCTATAGGCTGTGGCAATGAACACGAGTTCCGACTGGACATATCCTTTGGAGGCCATCTTTCAATCTACTACACTAGCCAACATAAATGAAAACATATTTCTCCACAAAGACTCA
This sequence comes from Carollia perspicillata, assembly GCA_004027735.1. Lineage (NCBI taxonomy): Eukaryota > Metazoa > Chordata > Mammalia > Chiroptera > Phyllostomidae > Carollia > Carollia perspicillata. Next base: position 52,636 of record PVKM010000005.1, read on the forward strand.
TTTGCTGCATTATTCATAGTATCCCCAAATGGAAACAACCCATATACCTATTTACAGATGAATGGATAAACAAAATGTGGCATATCTATATAATATACTCACATTAAGATGAACTATTGATATACACAAAGCCATGGGTGAGAATCTCAAAACATTATGTTAAATAACATATTGTGTGATTACTTTTATATAAAATCTCTACCAAACCTATAGAGACAGAATCGTATCAATGGTTTCCTTGGGGCTGGTGGTGACAGTAGAGATGGACTGCAAAACGGCACCAAACTAGTTCTGGGGGGTGATGCAAGTGTTGTAAAATTCGAATGCACTGATAGCTGCACAACTCATAAATTACTAAACCTCGCTGGACTGCATATTTACAATGGGTAAATTTTTTATGACTTATAACTTGTAAAGCTGTTAAAATAAATCAAGAGGGGGCGGTGAGCTACCACACCAGTACCCGATCTCTTTCATAGCCATGGATCCTATGATGTGAGATAATGTAAAACAAGACAGATAGTTGGCTGAATCGTGGGAGAGTTTGTTGTACACACAATGTATCTTACTTCAGGAGAGGCAGTAGGACTCAGTTTCATAATCTAGATTACTATTTCCACCACGATTATTTAACCCTGCCGGTATTTGGTCACATTTGATTTCTATCTTTGTTCCCCATATTTCAAGATCGCCATACAAATAATATATACTAACATTATTTTTCTTGGAGTAGAATATATTATAGCCAAATAAAGTCCTTTTTGACCTCAAACCTGGTCTCATTTTATTCTCTTTCTTTCTGGAGATAATGCATCTAGCGTTGTAATCTATCCTTTACATTTTTATATTCACAATTAGTATGGCATAAACATTTTCTTTTGTGTGTGTGTTTTAATAAATGGAATCCTAAGTATTCTTTTTTGGCAACTTGCTATTTTTCCTCACAAAACCTTAAGGTTTGGAGCTCTAGCCTTGATAGTACATAATTCTTTCAAAGTACAACATATAGTTCACCTTTTTTAACTCCCAGTGTCTGCCGTTCCATCATGTGAAAACATTGTGTTTTGTTTATTCGTCCCATGATTGGTTAACGTTTGGTGATTCTATTATTTTGCTGCTACAAAGCTGCATTAGGCAACCTCTTGACTTGGTACAAGTGTTTCTCAAGGACACATATCAAGAAGTGAAACTGCTGGATGGTACAATATGTCTATATTCAGTCCTTCCAGATCTTGTCAAATTAGCTAAGCTGGTTACACCCAAGGCCAACAGTCCATTATAATTATTCCCAGTCTGTGATTCACTCTTCCCCATGCAGTAAGTCAGAAACCTTAGATCCCTGCAGTTCTTTTTATTTTTTTAAATTTTATTTTAATTGTTATCCAAGTACAATTTTCTGTCTTTTACTCCCACCCCAGTATGCAAAGAACTTACATGACTCCACTCCAAGAAGATAAGCAACCCAATTAAAAAATGGGCAAAGGACTTGGACAGACATTTCTCCAAGGAGGACATACAGAGGATCCAGAGACACATGAAAAGATGCTCAATATCACTAGCCATCAGAGAAATGCAAATTAAAACCACAATGAGATACCACTTTACACCGGTAAGAATGGCCATCATAAACAAAGCAACAAATAACAAGTGTTGGAGAGGTTGTGGAGAAAAGGGGACCCTAGTTCACTGCTGGTGGAATTGCAGACTGGTACCACCACTATGGAAAACAATATGGAATTTTCTAAGAAAACTAAAAATGGAACTGCCTTTTGACCCAGCAATTGCACTGCTAGGATTATATCCCAAGAACTCAGATCCCTGCCGTTCTGTTACTCACTGTATCCAGCTATTGGAAGAGGAACTTGAGTGTGCAGAAGGCACGCCTGCTTCTTACATATATTGTATTGGAACGTCTACTCTGATTTTCACCTTGAAAGTGAGAACTACTTTCAAGGCCACACCCAGCTACAAGAAAGGCTAGCAATTGTTTGGCAACCACTTTCCAGCTAAAACCATGTGTTCTGGGAAAGAGTGAAGGAGTTCGATCAACTGTTTCAAATGAACTTTTAATGCCATCAACATCCTCATCAACGGTACTGGCAGAATATAATTTTTGCCAATCCTATAGGTAAAATATGGCATCTCATTGGTGTTTTCCTTCATATTTCACAGGTCTTGACTGTGTTGAGGAAGATATTTTTTTTTCTGAAAAACTGAAAGAGAAATAGAACAGGTAAAAATAATGTTAAGGGCTAAATGTCTGAGTTGCCCCCAAACTCATATGTTAATATCTAACCTTCAATGTGAGAGTACTTGGAAGTGGGGACTTTGGGGAGGTAATTAGGTATTGATGGTAGAGATTGGTAATTAGGTATTGATGGCCTTATAAAAAAGGCCAGAGATTCTGCTCCTCTTGCCATGTGATAAGCAGATGATACCCACATCAAATGACCTTGATTATTCAGTGAAACTATGACAGAATGTCTATATTCTATAGCCTCAGGAACTTGGTGACATTTTATTTGTTTCCATCATGGTAGAAAAAAAGCTTCTCAGTCAGGTAGGTGTGTGAAACCCAGAAAGTAAAAAAGCTGACATCACATACTTCAGTTTGCTGCCACTATCTTTTGAAGCACAAAGTATTCCTCGTCCCAAAGATGGAGGGTAATTTTAATACTAAAATTTTACTTGAGAGTCAGTTTACACTGTCCACTGTTTAACTTGAAAAAGAAAGTCATCTTAACAGCCAGAAGGACTTCATAATAAATAATGATCAAGTAACTTAGGTCTTTAAAAGGAGAGTTTTTAATTGCCAGAAACTAATACCACTGTTAATCATAGCAACAAATGCCCAAGGAACTCTCCGAAAACAAAACAGGAGCTATAGCACTTCTGAGCACTCAGGGCCAACCCAGTTTTTCTCTGTGATGTTACACTAATTCACAGGAGGTGGCTGCTTGAACACTATGTCATTTGCCAGTATCTAAAAAGAACTGTTTATTATTGAGTCTTTAGAGCATCATTTGCAATTCTATATCATTTCTCCCTCTCCTTTTCCAATATACCATGTAGCAGAAAAATAACATTTCTTCAAATGTTATGAATGTTGGGAATCATTACAACATGGAATTATGGTTGTTCTTTTTTTTTTTACTTTTGCAGCACTTACCACATGAAATATTAACTCATAATGATGATTCCCTGAGAAACTAATTAAAATAGGTTGACCCATGTCCTGTACTGTTAGTTACTATAATATCAATTAGAGGTGAATACATATATTGCATATGCCAAAATAGAAAAATGAATTTTTGGAATGTAGAATGTGACCATGTAATTTTGAAGTCCTGAGGGGATTTGCCTATAAAAATAATGCAGGACTGAACCCCACTGAACGTTGAATCTTGGGTTTGCTGTTTCTGTTTCTACATTTACAAAAACATTCAAATTCTATTGATAATTTTATTTCACTTTTAGTTTCTTGCCTGTGATTGCTTTTCAAGGGCAGGCTTTTGCTCCATTTTTCTTTTCACTTTTTTTTTGTACTTCATGTGGTTTTTGTTTCAGGAATAGTTTTGTTCTCTTTAAAAAAATTAATAGACTGTATTTTATTAGAGAAGTGTTGGGTTTATAGAAAAATGGAGTATAAATTACAGAGAGTTCCCAATAAAGCACCTCTGTCGTGTTAAATTGTCTTCCAAAGTGGCTGTACTATTTTGCACTTCCTCCATCAACGAGAATTCCTGTAGTTTGCTGTTCTCACCAGAATTTGGTATTTCCAGTGTTCTGAATTTTGAACATTTTAATAAGTGTGTGAGGGTATGTCAATGGTGTTTTAATTCACAATTCCTTAATAAAATATGATGTTGAGCATATTTTCAAATGCATATTTGTCCTCTCCGGTTAGATGTCTGTTCAAATTTTTAGTCCATTCTATATTAAGTTTTTTGTGTATGTGTTGTTGTTATTGTTGACTTTAAAGAGCTACTTGTAGATTTTGTATAGAACTCTTTTATCAGACATTTGCTTTACAAAATTCTTTGGCTTCTCCATTTCCTATACTATTCTTAACCTTCCACTGTTTATTTTGTGCCTCCCATTTATGCTTCTTATTCCCTGTACCTTTTTCCCTCATTCTCTCCACTTCCCCTTCCCACTGATAACCCTCCATGTGATCTCCATTTTTGTGATTCTGTTCCAGTTCTAGTTGTTTGCTTAGTTTTTGTTTTTTTAGGTTCTGTTGTTGATAGTTGTGAGCTTGTTATCATTATACTGTTCATATTTTTGATCTTCTTCTTTTTCTTAGATAAGTCCCTTTAATATTTCATATAATAAGGGCTTGGTGATGATGAACTCCTTTAACTTGACCCTACTGGGAGGCACTTTATCTGCCCTTCCATTCTAAATGAGAGCTTTGCTGGATAGAGTAATCTTGGATGTAGATCCTTGCCTTTCATGACTATGAATATTTCTTTCCAGCCCCTTCTTGCCTTCAAGTTTTCTTTTGAGAAATCAGCTAATAGTCTTATGGGAACTCCTTTATAGGTAACTGTCTCCTTTTCTCTTGCTGCTTTTAAGAAATCCAAATCTTTAATCTTGGGTAACTTAATTACAATGTGACTTGGTTGTATGTATACTTTCTTGTGTCCAAATTCTTTGCAACTCTCTGAGCTTCCTGCATTTCCTGGAAGTCTATTTCCTTTGCCAGCTTGGGGAAGTTTTCCTTCATTATTTGTTCAAATAAGTTTTCAATTTCTTGTTCTTCCTCTTCTCCTTCTGGCACCCCTAGGATTTGGATTTTGGAATGTTTAAAGTTGTCCTGGAGGTTCCTAAGCCTCTCCCGATTTTTTTATTTCCTATTTCTTATTTCTTATTTCTGTTCTGGTTGAATGTTTGTTTCTTTCTTCTGCTCCAAACCATTGATTTGAATTCCGGTTTCCTTCCCTTCACTGTTGATTCCCTGTACATTTTCCTTTATTTCACTTTGCATAGCCTTCACTTTTTCCTCAAATTTGCAACCATACTCAATCATTTCTGTGAGCATCCTGATTTCCAGTGTTCCTACCCGTGCGTCTGATAGGTTGGCTATCTTCTCATCGCTTAGCTGTATTTTTTCTGGAGCTCTGATCTGCTCTTTCCTTTTGTCCATATTTTTTGTCTCAGTGTGCCTGCTACATAGCAAATGGTGGAGCCATAGGTGTTCACCAGGGTGGGGCAACACTTGTCACTGTTTTGGTGCTGTATGTGGGGAAGCTGGTCCGAGAGGGAACAATGCTGCTTGCTTGGCTCGCCAGTGGCTTTCAGTCACTTCCCCTGCTACCCACAAGCAAGCTGGGCTCCTCCGGTCCCAATTCCCAGGTGGGTGGGTTTGTGTACATTCTAGGACCCTGAGGGTCTCTGCAATGAACCTTTCTGTGAGGCTGGGAGTTCCTACTGCTGCCGCCTCAACCCCCAGAGGTTTTGTCAGTCAGAGGCTTTGAGGCTTTATTTCCCCTCGCTAGAACCGTGGGGTGTATGGCCTGTCTCACCACTCAGTTGTTCCTCCCAGGTTATCTGCCTACAAATGTGGGAATGCCCACTTCACTAGTGCTGCCTTGCCTGCCCCAGTCCTCCAGCTGCTGCCTTGCTATGAGTCCTCCTCCCCTGCCTGTCTCCGTCCCTCCTACCAGTATGGATGAATGTTTCTTCTTTAACTCCTTGGTTGTCAGACTTCAATGCAGTTTGATTTTCTAGCAGTTCTGGTTGCTTTTGTTTTTAAACTTGTTGTTGTTCTTCTTTGGGTGGTTCGAGGAGGCACAGTGTATCTACCCATGCTTGCATGTTGGCTGGAAGATGTCTTCTCATTCTTTTAGCAAGGTATTTCTCAGAGCAGAAGTGTTTAATGCTAATGAAGTCCTACTTCTCAGTTTTTTCTTTCACAGATCTTATTTTTAGTGTTTTTTTTTTTAAAAGTCATCACTAAACCCTGTCACCTACATTTTCTCATTTATCTTCTTCCAGGTGTTTTGTAGTTTTGCATTTTACATTTATGTGTATGATCCATTGTGAGTTCATTTGTATGAAGGCCATAATGTCTGTACATGTCCAGTAGTTTCAGTGCCATTTGTTGATAAGGGTATCCTTTCTCCATTGAATTGCCTTTGTTCCTTTGTCAAAGTTCAGTTGACTCTATTCGTGTGAGTTTATTTCTGGCCTCTGTTTTGTTGATCTATTTGTCTATTCTTTGCCTATAACATACTGTCTTGATTAGTCTAGTTCCCATAGTAAATCTTAAAATTGAATAGTGTCAGTCTTCTGATTTTGTTCTTTTTAATAAGTATTGTGTTGCCTATTCTAAGTATTTTGATTTCCATACAAACTACAGAATTTGTTTCTGTCCACAGATAACTTTATAGAAGTTTAATTGGGTACTACTTTTTATTGTATAATCATTGCGATTTAAGTTTCTTCTTTTTTTCACTCTTGCAGTCCTAAGTCCCCAACTTTATTCTCTTACTTTTGTTTCTCCATTGAAACAGGAAATTAGCACTCACTCCCTTTTCTAAGATATTTAGAACTATTTTGAAGAGGCTGAGTTTTTCATAGTTCGACAGATGAGTTTTGTAAGCTTCTTTTTACTTTATTCAAGCAAACTATGAACTCTTCAGTCTCACCCTTCATTCTTGACCAATGATTCATTTATTCAAACAGCTAAAGAATTTGTATACTTGACTGGAGTTAAAAGCAGCTGCTTATCAATCTAAGAAAAATACTGACAAATTTCCTTGATAATGTTATCTCATCGAGCCATTTCTATTGAAAACTCTCACACACAAAGATTTCTCTTTGCCTATACTGTGCCTGTGTTACTCTACTGAACTCCATCATAAGCCTTCTAAATATAGCTAAATGTAAAGGTTTGGGGTTCGTCCAGGCATAGTTGACACTGCAGAACACCTTTTTCAGAGAGTTTCCTGTTTGCCTGGTTATCAGATGCAGGTAGAGTGGTTGTCAATAAAATATTCACCAGGAAATATTTTAAATTGAAAATATAGGGCTTATGTTGAGCCTGACTTCAAGGGCACATTCACAACAAAACATGAAGCAGTATTCACAAATCTTGGTGTGTGTGTGTGTGTGTGTGTGTGTGTGTGTGTGTGTGTGATGGCAAAATCTAGTATGTCCTTTAAAAATAAAACTCTTGTTGAGTTAGTACCTGTGCACCCTCTGTGCACATGTGAGCATGCCTGCTCAGGGATGTGGTCTTATGTGGGTGGTCTTTGTTCAGCTCTCAACTCCCAATGGCAGAGACCTTATCTTTCCTGTTCACTACATATGAATGAATTAATCAATGAGTGCATGAATAAATAAACACCTCAGGTATGAATGAACAATGGCATAAATGAAGAGTTCTATATACCTTTCTAATTTAAATACACTTTCCTATTTAAATAAATCAGGTGCTTGGTAAAATTTTGGTTTTATCTATTATTCTGTGAGTCTCTTAAAGGTGAAGAATTTTGTTGTTATAATCTCTATACTTCCAACTCCTAGCGCAGTGCCTGGAACTTAATACCCAATATACCTTTTTTAAATTAAACAAAGTGAAGAGTGACTTCAAAGGGAAATTCACTTACCTCTTGCTGATGAGCAGCTAAAAACAGAAAGCCTAAATGAGAACAGGAACAAAGGCATGTTCCTGAAGAGTCACATGCATGTCTCTGCGTGTATGGGCCTATCTTGCTTCACCTACCCTCAGTGTAGATGAAATTTTGGGAAAACCTTCTGTTAAATTTTATATTTTATGATACTGAGTAAGAGAAGCAAAACCAGAACGATATGTGAGGTACAGAAGGGGCCAATGGAGGGATAAAGGTTGTAAGAAAAGAGAATGGAATGAAAAGAAGCTGCTTTTAGTAAGTTGAGATTTGAATATTGAAATTGTGGCACAGTACAGTCATTTCAGGGCATTTTCCTTAAAGCTGATGGGAGCCTGGAAAGGGGACCAAAGAAGAGTCAGGAGTCACCACTCAGTTCCCTGAAACAAACCTGGATCGGGTCACATGTGCTTACTATGGTCAGTGGCCACGGAGAGAGCAGTGACAGCTGCTAATACCACCTGGTGGAAGAGATTTAAAACTTCTTCCAGTGAGCTTATTTAAATCAGAGACCTCTGCCAATATTTCTAGTGTGCCATTGGATTTCATAATAGAGCTTTGAAAGCTGATTTTAACCTTAGTAAAATCATTATTAGTTAAACAAACCCTCTTCCTCCCAAGAACCACAGTAATAAGAGTAATCCTAAATTTCCATTAAATGGAACCTTGGCATAACAAAGGAGATCCTCTGCTATGTTAGACCAGCGGCCAAGGCCAAAACAACCAAAAATACGTTCTGTGAAAATCTGAAAAAAAAAATATTAAAGAATAAAGCACAATATGTCAGTATCCTGTTATCAATATGATTACCATTTCAGTTTTTACAATGGATGAGACCTTTTAAAGATTCATTGTGTTAAGGGTACTTCCTTTCTAAACTCATTTGCCAAAACTAATTAGAAATAAGGATTTCCTGCGGATGTGAGTCATGAGCTATCATATGAGTGTGGTAACAAGTTAATACTTTCTTTGGGATTATCTCTATCGTGTCTGTTAACATCTTTAATTCTTTCTTTCTATTGTTGTCCAAATTATAATTTTTCTCTTTTCATTCATTTACCTGTTATACTAGTAATAGTATCATTATGTTCAGATACCAATGTTTCTGGCCACAGAGATTATTTTAACTTTAAAATCTAGCTCTTAAGTATTGGAGAGACTGTCAGTATATTTTCCCATTATCTTAAAATTTCTGTCAGTATCTCTCATTGAATCCATTCACCAAAATTGTTCAATATGAACAGGACAAATACATAATATTATTTGCCTTCCAAATTAATAAGCCAATTCAACAAAATAAAAATGACTATACTATAAAATCAAATGGCAAATTAATGTACAAATTAATGTTTGTCTACTTATAGAAGCACTTTGTCCTAAATAAAATCATATAGTTAAATAGCTGTAAATCATACATCTGTTTGCAATTTTTGGATACTGTGAAATCAGTATAATATGTATTTAACTGTTTCTACTATTTTAGCTTTGCCTATCATTTTCTATCTTTCTGTAGTCTCTTCACTGAGTCTAGACTTTGGAATTTTAATATAAAAGAAATCACATCCATGAGATTTTGGGATTTGACTGTGAGGACAGAGATGAGGTTTCCACATTCAGTCCACTTGAATCTTTGCGTGCTAGGCCTGATGCTACTCACTTCCGTTTCTTCAATCCCTTACGTATTCCCTGTTTCCAGTCTGCTTGCCACTTAAAATTGGTTATGTGACTAGAATTTCAACCCATATGTATATTTTGAGAAATCTCTAATTTAATATAGCATCTTGTTTAATTTATTAAATTACTTACATTTTCAATTTACTCTGTTAATGCCTTTTCTTACGTATAATGTATCATCGTTTTTGCATCTTACAGGTTTGTTTGAATCCTCTGTAGACTGTGGCAATGTCCCTAACCAGCTAGCCAGCGTGTCACAGATTTTTCCAGCTAGAAACTTACCTGTGAAAACTGCAATTTTGAGATAAATCTTTGCAACAGTGAATATTTCATTTTAAAGTCCAAGCAGCTCAACTCTCCACAGAAACAGCAATGAAACTCTTCGACTGCGGAAACCCAAGACAAATCTCTTGACCTTGGAAATATAATCACTGTCATTCCTTTTGATAAGAAGTCCTTGAAAGCAGAAAACAACTTTTACTCTTTATATGCAAAGCTTATTGAAACAACAAAAAAAAGATTTTTATTTACTCAAAGATATTTCTCTATATTTGAGTGATCTTATTTGGTTTATATGTGGTCCCCAAAGGTGTGGTCTGATTTTATGAATTCAACTTACAGGCAGCATGCTAAGTGATCCAGGCAGAGTGAGAAGCAGTTTTTGAGTGGATATATGAAAATTTCAAAACCTAAAAATGTGGAATTTCAATGGCACTCTCAACATACCTTTAGAACAGACCCAAGTGTTATGATTGATAGATTAAATAATAGTTGCTTAACTGTTATGCAAAGTGTGGCCCTCAGCATATCCCAGCATATCCTCCTGGGAGATAGTCAGAAATTTAGGAGCTCGAGGCCCATACCCGACCTACTGAATCAGAATTTAGTTGACTTTCTGCCAACATCCTCAGGTTGTTTGTATGCACACAGACTTTCAGAAGCGCTGGCTTAATCTACTTCCTGACTCAAAAGATGAGAAAATCTGGCAAAAGATTGTGGATTTTGCGTAGGGTTAAAAATAGGCATTTTAAAAAAATAATGAAAGCCACTACTTGCTAGGAAAATCAAACCAGTTTATTTGAACTAATATGTAGAAGAAAATAGGAAAGTTTGATCTTACATAGGAAGCATTCTCAGAAGCAAGTGCAATTTAAGACGAGTCTTGGTCTGCCCAAAGCTAGCCAGATGAAAAAGGATTTTGACGAGTCACACGGAGGTGCTCAATACTAGACATTCGACTCACTTAAAGAACATTCTGGGGGTTTGGTTGTAAAATGCTACTGCTACAGCCTACTCTAGGTCGACAGCTTCCTTATAGAACTTCGCAGGTGACATAGTATTCACATATCAGTTGCTGTATGTGGCAGGTATGTTTTCCTGTGTCCTAGGCGTCCTAGCCCTTGGGCATTTGGCCTGTGAGCACGCAGCGCTGTTGTGCGATCGGCTACTAAGCTATCGAACAGCGGATCTTGTGGTGGTGCTGTCTGATAAAACACTTTAACTGAAGCCTATTCAGCATTTTTCACCAAAGCTTTATTTCCAGAAGAAGTTGAAAGTGGCATCTAGAGAACAGAGACATTGATTTTACTTTTAATTTTTTTTCACTGGAGGAAAGAATGCGTTCTGATCCCAGTGACATGATTAGAAGCACCTAGTGCATCTGTTCCTGAGCAGATGAAGAGCAGTCACTTCTGCAACGAATTAAGTCAACCATTATTTCTTCACTAAATTACTGGAGTTGTCTCTTTATTCTTGTAGCTCCAGCTGGAACATTTTAAGATTAAAGGTGACTTCCTGATAAAGAACTACCTTTGTTTTACTGATTTAATTTGTTTATTGCCCTGATAAAATCCTGGATATTTGCCTTGTCTTAGATGCAGTTATTGGAACTTTCATGAAATCAGGCAACTCCTGATCCAAACTACATATGAACTGATATGTTTTTGCCAAAGACAACGATCACTACAAATTAGCCTATTTTTACTGAAATCACATTCCTTCAGCTTGGATTCAGCTTTAATTTTGAAAAAAAGAAGAACTCAGAAATGGTGAAATCTACCATCCAACTCATTTCATATGCAAGGAAAATTATGAAAGAATTATATAAATATTATGATAATGATACTTTAATAATAAATATGAATTATAAGATTTTTTCATAGTATTTTCCTAACAAAAAGAAACTTGAAAAAACTATTTTCTTTTCTAGTGGCTTTAAGAGTATGATAATGTCACACACATATATTTTTTCAGAATCTGGACGGTTTGAGAATCTTCTCCCCATTGTTTCCCTAAAATGCTTCAATTTCTTTTTCTGTTCTCTTAGAATTAATGATTATAGAAAAAGTAGTTTGATAGCTTTCCGTCACTCAAAATCTATTGTCAGGCATGGTACTAGGCGCTCTCAGGGAGGAAGTCCCTACCTTTTCAGAGTATACATTCTACTTCATTTCTCATTAGACTGCACTCAGGTCTCACCTCTGGAGCTTGGCTTCAGTGTAAGAGCATAAGGGTGAGAGGAATGGACCAGGCTTGCTGTGCATGTTCGGGCAGGAAATGGGTTTCTGGAAGATACTTGTGTTTACTACATGGGCAGCCCCTCTAAAGGTAAGGAAAATCCCGCCATCTACTAACAGTCCTTTTATGTTATGAACTAGTTAGTTTTTAGTTTATTTAAATTGTTTATTTTCTTCTTCACGTTTAGACTCTAGAACGCTAGTTCACATTTCCCTAAGAAAAGATATATCCCTAACATTGATTTTCAACTTTACTCACTGACAATTGAAAAATTTGCTTCTTGCTCTCATATTTCAGGGTCTGATGAACTAGCGGTGGCTCTCCCTGGTCTTTACCTTTTATAATTTTTAACACATAAAATAGCCTCACTCAGTCTTTACCTTTCCAACTATGGTTCTAAATTTTTTGCAGTTGTCTTTACAGACATGCCCTCCACAGCTTGCATTGTTTTATTTGTCTTTTCTGAACTTTTCCAGGTTAATTATATTTTATTCACCACAAATAGATCTATTGAATTTTTGTTAGTGAGCAAAAAAAGAGGAATGGTGTGCTATAAGCTCCGTGGTTAATTTAGATCAATGTTTAGTACATACAGTAACTTTAAAAGTTGGACATTTTTTGATTATTCTGATGCATTTTAAATTCTCATTTAGTTTAATGATGTTTTCACATTATTTTATACTACTATTTCTATGATTAGATATCTCAGAGTTTAATAACTTGTAAGTCATTGACACTGAAAATAACATTTGCTAAAAGCTAAACAGTGGTTTCTGATCATTTGTTAAAGTGTTGTTCTGATTTTTTGCATGCATGAAACAACCAGAGACATTGAAATAAAGAATGAACTGACAGTAACCAGAAGGGAGAGGGGAGAGGGAGAATAGAATAGGGGATAAGAGAGGAAGGTCCATCAAGGAACATGTATAAAGGACACATGAACAAAGCCAAGGGGTAGGTTTGAGGGTGGGAGGTGGGGATGTGTGGGGTGGGGGGCATAGTGGAATGAAAATGGAGACAACTGTATTTGAACAACAATTTAAAAACACATTTTACCAAAAATGTTTTAGTAGTTCATACCACAGGATTCTTCACATCTTGCATAAAATGTAAATCTAAGGTTTTTAAAATTTTTTCTGATGTTTTTAATAGTGAGATTTTTATTATAAAGTTGATGTTTTCAAAGAAATGGAACTGTGAGCCTGCAGGATTCTATAAATTCCATATTTTAAATATCTAATTCCAGGAGTAGACATGATTCCTCCAAGATTATGACCAGGTTAGGAGATATTTTCTGGCTTATTTCCAAATACTCATCCTATTATTGTCTTACACCATTGTCTTTGTTTTCTTAATCATATGTGTCCAATATGATAATTTTGGTGTGAGAAAAATAATATTTAATCACTTATCCTGGGTCATATTTAATAGAGCATAATTGATAAAATAAAATCCATTCCTTTGGCTATATTTGTGTTGTATTATTAATGCATTAGCTTTTTAAATGCTCACATGAGAAGTATTAGTCACTTTTGTAGTTGTTGTTCAATTGCAAAGTAACAGCTGTTCTATGGTGTTCCTTCCTAGAAGAATTTTTTGGTGTGTGTAAATTGAGGATTTCCTCTTATACGTTCTCCAACGCTTAAAATATATGCTAAAATAAAACTGATCTTAGATCTGATTCTTGAAGGAATTCCATTGTTTACTTTTTTTAAAAAATGTGATCCTTTATGCCCTACACATTTTACATTATTTTTTATACTTGCTTTCTCATTGAGTTGTGGATTTGGAAGAGTATTCCTTACTTTCTATTTCCCATAGTTTCTAACTAAGCATGTAATAAATATTCATTGAATTAAATGTCAATTTTTTACACTGGTAAAACAGTTTGCACCTATTTCTAATTCCATGGTGATTTGATTAAAACATACAGCCTTGGTGTAAAATTTTCTCCAAGACATTTTGCAAGTTTAAATAAGCCATATTCTCAGTGCCTGTTTTCCTACATACATATGTATCACCTCGCAGAAGTCTATTCGATTAGTCAGGCATGATTTATGCTTAGGGAAACCACAATACTTTTTCCAATCAGATGATGTTTGATCAAGTGTTCCATGATCTTGCTCTTTATTTTATATATACATATATATATATATATATATATATTTGTGTATATACATGATTACATATATATTATTATACTATATTCATAGTAAGTATATTATATATTATTATATTTATATTCTATTTATGTATATAATCATATATATATAATTCACTTTAGTAGATCTTTATTGCTGACGGGCACTGGGAGGCCTGTCTCGGATGCCTCTCCTTAGCGCACAGTGTTCATAAAACACGTGCTGCTGCTGCAACGTGCACCTGGGCCCACACTCTCCCCTTCGAAAGGCTGTTCCATCGACAAAAGTCAATTGAACACATGAGCCAAAAGGTAGGAAAAACCTAAGTGTCCATCACCAGATTAATGGATAAACAAAAGTGATGCATATATGCAATAGAATATTATTCAGCCATAAAAAAATAGTGAGATCCTAACACATTTCTACAACATACATGGACCTGGAAAACATGCAAAGTGAAATAAGCCACCCATAAAAGGGTAAATATTATATGATTCCACTTAAAGGAAATATCTAGGATAAGTGAATTCATAGCTATAGAAAATAGATTAGAGGCTACCAGGGACTTGTAAGAGGAGGGAATGAGGAGTTTTTGCTTAGTGGTTAGGGAGTTTCCATTTAGGGTGATGAAACATTTTGAAAACAGTGGTGATAGTTGCACAACATTATGAATGTAATTAATGCCACTGCACTGTAAATTTTAAAATAGTCAAAATGGCTAATATGTTTTATATATCTTACCATAATTTAAAGAAATTTATAGTTTGCCTTGACCAGTGTGGCTCAGTTGGTTGGACGTCATCCTGCCAACCAAAAGGTTGTCGGTTTGGTTCCCCATCAGGGCACATGCCTGGATTGTGGGTTCAATCCCCAGTCTGGGTGTGTAAAGGGGGCAACTGATTGATGTTTGTCTCTCACAGCAATGTTTCTCTCTCTCTTTCTTCCTCTACCTCCAAAAATACATAAATAAAATCTTTTTTAAAAGTTAAATAAATTAATAACTTAATATAATAAAACCCACAATTGTATACTTTAAATGCATGAGTTGTGTAGTATATGAGTTCTATCTCAATCAATAAAGCTGCTTTTTAAAAAAAAAGTCAGTTAAAGATTGGGGAGTTAAGCATATAACCCTTTAGTGCCCTTCTTGTCTTTTTCTTAAAAGAAAATATGGAAATAATAATAATTATAAAATGACAAGAAAGGTTCCTGTTCTCACTATGGAAAAAAAAGTAAAACATGGAGTCTAGGCTGATTTGGGGAAATGTGTGGAAATCAATACACAAATGGTGTTCCATTAACACCCAATCGTCATTAATGCACTTTAAAACTTTCGAAATAAAGTTTCTATTGGAAAGACTCATTAAATACATTCCATCTCACTTTCTCTTGGCAGAGCTGGTCATATTTCCACAATGTCTTTAGATGCTTGTGATGGATCATTTTGTTTCCCCCCTCATCTAGGAACTCTACAAAGTGCAAGAATTGCTTTGTAGTCTGAAGGGCCCCGGAGTCTGTGAACTGCACAGCTTTGCCAAGATTGCCAGCCTGCCAAATGTTCAGCTGCCAAAAGACTAGCCCAGGCTTCCTCATATAATGAAAGTACAAAAAAGGCCATGTGCTTGGAGGACTTGCCCAATTCTGTCTGCTTCATAGAGGAAATAAATCTCTGAAGAAGTCCAAGGGAGAGCTACCATCTGGTCAGACTCCTGGCTTTCTCAATATGGCTCCCACAGCCTATCGCCAAATGTCAGAAGGGCTTCCTGTGTTGGACGGAGGCGGACTGCAGAGTTTGGGGCCAATATGCTAAAATCAGATGGGAGCCTAATGAGGTGGGACTTGGCAGATTGGTTTCAACCTGCAGTCTCATCATTGCTTCTGGCACATTCACAGAAGGGTCAACATTTCAGCAATAGTAATTGCAGCAATTTAATAGCTGGCTCTGTAGTTGCTGACTATCTGTTAATTTTTTGAAGAATCCACAACACATCCAAGTAAAAACTTACCCAACTGCTACAACATTGTGCATCCCAAACTATTGGAAGGCAACGCTGTTGGAAAAAACTACAGAACTGTTTTCACAGTGCTGACACTTTGCGGTATTTGGCCCGATTTCTGCACACTTTGATCTTCAGTTCTAAAAGCCAAAAACAATTTTTCTTTTGTATGGGGTAGATCATGCTACAAAAGTTCACATCTTGCAAAAACCCTTCTTTTATAGTAAATGATAGTATGAAAGCTGTGTGCTTATCGTGTTGTTACTCTGGCCTTGGTGGCCTGCCTAGCTTAAACATCGATTGTGTTTATTTGTTGAATTTTTCTGTTAACATCTGAAGGTGGTAGTAAATAATAAGGTCAAAATATCGATCTATATACTCATATTAGATTTTTTTAGACTGTTAGAAATCACTGATGGGGTGTGATAACTTTGAGCCAGAAAGATCAGTATCACTTTGGGAGAATCTGTGAGAGAATTGAATTATTTATTTGTTGTCTTTTCAATTTATTAGCAAAGGCCATACATTAATATTTTTCTCTTCTGACTGAAAACTCTCATCTGTGTGTTTTTCAGTCTAGCAAAACATCTGTATGCAGTTGTCCTCAGTAACTGGTAATATCAGTAACTCAGCACAAACCGAGCCTCAAGATCACACCGTATGTGAGATATTTCTCCCTGCTAGTCTGTGCTGTTGTCACTTAGACTCAACGTATCCCGCTCAGGCACCTGCACTCACCATATCCTCCCCGCCCCCACCCCCTCACACCCTACTCTTCACATCTCTTCAAAGGGGACCCCTCTGAGGCACTCCCCCCTTCTTCACGTTCTCTATCTAGTCAGGCATTAGGTCTTACTGGCCATGCTCCTGGCCCTTCCTCTCCCCCGAAGGGACTGCGAACAGGCCGCCCCACAATATGCTGCTTTGGCATTGATCATTTTGAAGGGAAGGCACTTGAAAAACGGCAGACTCAGGAAAGGCTCTCTGCCCTCTTTTCTACCTAAAAGCAGATCATAAAATTTCCCATGAAAGATGAAAAAGGTGAAAGGATTAAGATGTACAAATGGGCAGTCACAAAATAGTCATTGGGATGTAAAATGCAGAGTCAATAATATTGTGATAACTGTGTATGGTGCTGAGTGAGTATTGGAAGTAGTAGGGAACACTCTGTAAAGTACATGATTATCTAACTACTATTCTGTACGTCTGAAACTAATACAAAATAATGTTGAATGTAAACTAATTGAAAAAAATACCTTGTGACCCGCCATCAGGAAGAATATAATTATTTTCTTATGAGAAAATATGACATCATTAAATATGGCAAATGAAAGTTCATTTTATCTTATCAAATATCCTTTTAATCCAGTGATTTTTAATCTTTTTCATCTCATGGCACACATAAAGCAATTACTAAAATTCTGTAGCACACCAAAAATATATTATTTTTTGCCTGTCTGGCAAAAATACTAGGTATACAGTAATTTTGGTTAATTTGTTATTATTATTATTATTATTATTATTAATAGTAGTAGTAGTAGTAATTATCTACCCTTTTTGCTCCAAAGCGAATTCTTTAAAAATTAGGTGCCTATAATTATATATAAGGAATTCTGGTACAAAGAATTAACCAATCAGACACAACCTTATTGTGCAAAGTGACCAATAAGATTGGTGACCAATAAGATTTATTATAAGACCTATATATTTATGGTTCAACACAGGGCATTCACACTGGACAGCTATTGTTGTGTTGGCTGTTGTCATTTTTTTTTTTATTTGACAACTAAAGGGAAAAAAGTCAGTGTCCTTGACTAAATACTGAGGTATTGTGTCTTTTAAAATTCTTGTGGCACACCTGTTGAAAAATCACTGTTCTAATCTGTCATTAAATAGTTGCTTGAAAAAAAAAAAAGAAAGATATTCCATGGGAAAGGTGCCCTCCCTGCAATGGAAAATTCTTCTCATTAGAGACTGGGTGTCAACATCAAAATGGACCCATGCAAACAAACCTACTAAAACAATCCTTGCCTTCCACTAGGTTTCCCCATATATTTTCTAGTCATTATCCCACAGTTTACTACCCTAGCCTGTTTTGCCACTTTATAAGTTTATTGTTTCTTTGTTTAAAAAGTACTTAAGGTCTCAGTCCTACCTGCTTCATACATCTAGAAAAAAAATGAGAGAGAGAAAAAATTTTTCCTATTGCCCTTGCTATCCTATGGAATACAATTGAAAAGTAAAGATGTGTCCTTAGAATTAGTTATGCATGAGCCTCTTTAATTGGCTCACACCATCTCTCCTGCCAAGAAGACTCACTCTGCACTTAGGTGGTGACACTGCTCCATTCCTCTGGCTGGCTGTCACCTTTGTTTTACACAACCTGCTTGGCCATCCCCAGCCACAATCTTCACACTCGAAATCCTTGTAGACTTCACTGAAAATTTAGGGCTTTTTAAAGTGTATTCTACACTTGATTGTTTTTTATTTTATAGTGCTTCTATTTATAGTTCTTTCTCCTGTGTGCCCAACTAGACGATGCATGCCCTCAGATGGCTTCTAGAGCTTGGCATCCCCAGCGGCAAGTGCACTGCCCTGTATTTATTCACATTTATCAAAATGTTGAATGGCTCATGGCAGGCTGAGGATGTGGCAAGTGACTGAGGCATCCTCCGCCCTCATGGAAGTTGGTTTATTGAAGAAGAAAGAAATAGGCCATTAAGCTGCAGGATACAGATTAAGGGACGTTTGCAGTGCTAAGCACATATACATTACCAGGATACCTAATCCAGGCTAGGAAGTCCAGGGGAGTTTTATGAGAAAGTGATGTTTGAGTTGAGACCTAAAGGGTGAGCACTCAGAGCTTAGTAACTGGTAATATAGGTAATTCTCTAATAACTGACCTACAGAACCAACTTTACTGTAAAGAGTGGGCCAGATGTCATAAGGAGATTTCAACCAGTTGTTATGATAACTTCAGGATAGGTGAAGGACTGTTTGTAAAATAAATGCCATTTTATTTCATTTCCAACTTCTTTAAAATCTTCCTCAAGAAGGATAATTGTATGTTGTTATTTTTGTCAGTTTAGCTTTTTAAAAATAAATGACTCTGTCACTGAAATGAATAGTTTTAATTCAGCTGAGTGGGTGAAGACTTTCCTGAGTAGAGGAGTTAAAGAAACAAGAAGTGAAAGAAGGGAAGTAACTGGCTGAGGAAGTTAAAGCAGAAGGCCAAGGCGAGAGCAAGGGGAGAGAACCAGAGGCAACAAACAAATGGAGGACACTTGCTGAGCTGGAACCAGGCTGACCTGTGAGGCAGGTAACTAACCGATTGATGGTTAAAAGACAGAATGCATGGTTCTTACTCATCTGCTTAAAAATCCATTTCTTTTCACAATTTAATCATTTCAGTTGCTTTAGTGGCATTTGCTTTCTTACCAGAGTGTTTGCAAATATTATACGAATTAATCAACATAAAAGCTCCTTGAGAATTCAAGGTCTCTATTGAGACTCAAGGTCTCTCTACGTATCACCTTCTTTCATGTGCCAATAGACTGTTTTTCTTTACAGAATATACTAAAGAGCGATGATTAAGTATGTCTTCAAATAACATTAATGTGTGCAAATAAATAACTACAGCAGTCCCCTCCTATTCACAGGGAATATGTTCCAAGACCCCCAGTGGATGCCCCAAACCAGGGCTAGACCAAACCTTGTATATACTGTGTTTTCTCCTACACGTGCATACCTATATAAACTTTAA
This sequence comes from Carollia perspicillata, assembly GCA_004027735.1. Classification (NCBI taxonomy): domain Eukaryota; kingdom Metazoa; phylum Chordata; class Mammalia; order Chiroptera; family Phyllostomidae; genus Carollia; species Carollia perspicillata. The sequence goes on from PVKM010000005.1 coordinate 72,365, forward strand.
TTTATAAATTAGGCAATTTCGTGGATAGAAGATTAGTTCTTAGTGACATTGGCATTTAATTTTTAAATTTTTCTTATTACATCAAGAACTTTCACCTTTTCACTTAAAGGAAACACTTATGGCTTCTCTTTGGCATATCCAAATTGCTAGCATCACGGATCGTGTGCTTTGGGGCCATTTTTAAGTAAAATAAGTGTGACTGAACACAAGCACTGTGATATGGTGGCAGTCAGTGTGATAATCAAACCAGCTACTAAGTGACTCTCAGCAGTGTACACGTGGGTACACAGGACAAATGTACACCAGGCAGGAGGGCATGGGTCAGCAAGAGATTTCATCACACTACTCAGATCAGTACAGGATTTAAAATTTATGAATTTTTTTGTCTTGATTTTCCATTTAATATTTTTGGTCCACAATTGACCATGGGTAACTGAAACAATGGATAGCAAAACTGCAGATGATGGGGGCACTACTATACCAAAATCATGTACACTTGTAAAGGTATAAATAAGAGGAAGAAAACACACCCGTAGAAGGTTTCTCTAAGGCTGTGCAAAATGCCCAAGGAAATGCCCAGAGCCAAGCTGTTTCTCTTGGTGCTTATGAAAAGTGTACCAGGGAAGGTGGGGAGAGCCTAGGGCATAATTAGACAAGATGAAATTCTGCGATCTCCCCAATAATCAGTTTGCTTCATACAAAATTTCTGCAATTAGTTAGTTTTACTCATGGGAGGCACGCAGGGTCCTAGAATGTACACAAGCCCACCCACCTTGGAATCAGTACCTGAAAGGGCACAATCCACTTGTGGGAAGCAAGGGAAGTGACAGAAAGTGGGGTGAGAGCAGAGAAAGCAAGTGGCATTGTTCCCTCTCTGACTCCTCCCCCACTTACAGCACCACAACTCAGTGACATGGGTTGCCACACCCTGGAGAATATCTAAGCCTCTGCCCCTTACAACTTAACAGGTGTGCCAAGACAAAGAAATATGGCCCAAATGAAAGTAAAGATCAAAACTCCAGAAAAAGATCTAAGTAATGAGGAGGCAACCTATCAGATGCAGAGTTCAAAACACTGGTAACCAGGATGCTCACAGAAATGGTTGAGCATGGTTGCAAAATAAAGGAAGAAATGAAAGCTATCCAAAAGGAAATAAAGAAAATATACAGTGAACCAACAGTGAAGAGAAGGACTTAAATCAATGATTTAGAAGAAAAGGAAGAAATAAACTGGAACATCCAACTGGAACAGAATGAAGAAATAAGAATTCAAAAAAATGAGGAGGAGCTGAGGAACCTCTGGGACAACTTTAAACATTTCAACATCTAAATCATAGGGGTGCTAGAAGGAGGAGAGGAAGACCAAGAAATTGAAAACTTACTTGAAACAATAATGAAGGAGAACTTCCCCAATCTGGAAAAGGAAATAGACATGCAAATCCGGGATGCTCAGAGAGTCGCAAAGAAGTTGGATCCAAGGAGAAACACACCAAGACACATCATAATTAAGTTACCCAAGATTAAAGATTAGGAGAGAATCTTTAAAGCATCAAGAGAAGAGGAGACTGTTACTTATAAAGGAGTTCCCATAAGACTATGAGCTGATTTCTCAAAAGAGAGCTTGCAGGCAAGAAGGGGCTGGAAAGACTGTATTCACAGTCATGAGATTTAAGGACTTACATCCAAGATTACTCTATCCAGCAAAGTTTTCATTTAGAATGGACAGGCAGATAAAGTGCTTCCTAGATAAGGTCAAGTTAAAGAAGTTCATCATCACCAAGCCCTTATTATATGAAATGTTAAAGAGACTTATTCAAGAAAAAGAAAATGACCAAAACTATGAACAGTAAAACAACAAACTCACAACTATCAACAACTGAACCTAAACAACAACAACAACAACAAAAACTAAGCAGACAACTAGAACAAGGACAGAATCACAGAAATGGAGATCACATGCAGTATTATCAGTGGGGAAGGAGAAGGGGAAGAATGGGAGGAAAAGTACAGGGAATAAGAAGCATAATTGGTAGGTACAAAATAGACAGGGGGAGGTTAAGAATAGTGTAGGAAATGGAGAAGCCAAAGAACTTATATGTATGACTCATGGACATGAACTAAGAGGGAAAATGCTGCAGGGAGAGGGGGTTCAGGGCAGAGGGGGATAAAGCGAGAAAAAATGGGACAACTGTACTAGCATAATCAATAAAATATACTTAAAAAAAAGAAAGCGAGCTTTCCTAGGACTAAGTCAAAAGCATGTCAGGGAATGTTGTCACTGCCTCTTATTTTCTGAGCTGGATGGAAGGCTGTGCTCTTCCAGAGGACTTCAAGAATGGAAGAGCTCCATTTTTAAATAAGATAGTATATGTAGCTCTCATAGACACACTGATAAAAATAAAGATTTTCTGATTGAAGCTGGCAATTAAAGCCAACAACTGACTCCCTTCTTTGCCATCTCCGTGACGATGTTGTTGTTCCTAGAGTCCCCCTCCTAGCAAACACAGACCTTTCTGGGATGGCTAAACCCAGGTCACTCACTATCGACCTGTAAGCCAGGCTATTTTGCAAGGCCTGGAGGTGCATGTCCATAGTCTGTGATGGATAAACTAAGAAAGTACACAAGGAAACAGTGTCTCAGGGGGTAAAATTGGAATACTGCTCCTACCACAACTGCGGATCCAAAGAAGTCAAAACAGATAGGCGGCTGGACTGGTATGTGGATGGTAGATAGTCCAAGGTGGAGCTTGGTATGACTTTGGCTCAAGCCAGCAAGCAAGGTTTTTGAACCTGGAGCAAACGTGAATTATAATTTATTGAGATTTACCAGGGTGTTTGGATTTCCATATTTTCTTGTTAGATGTGTGAAATAGCTTCATTTATATTCCAGTGTTTTATTCATGTCATAATATTCCCAGATATAGACTATATATTCAGAGTTTAGTAAAAAGCCTATAAAAATGTATCAGGATTCGAAATTTCACATTGCAGCAATACTTTGCCAATGACTATTAAGAATTGAACATGGAGATAGAGAAGATAAAACTTTCATGTGTTAGAAATTTATTTTTAATGAACAGCATTTCCTGTCTACTTAAATGAAGGAGTGTAAATCAGTTGATCATTAATTATGAATGCTGATATTTGAAACATGCAAGGGTACACGTAGGCCACTGGAGCAGTCACTATCCTTTCATTATGCAAAACAAAACATAATTACAGCGGAGTCTTTCAACGTGGAAAAAATCACTAACATTCATTTTTGCCCCTGTCATTCTAATCAGTTTGGAAATAGGGTTCCAAGTTGACAATATTTTACTCATTATTTTTTTCTGTCTGCTGTACATAGCTCAGATGCTTGTTGTTTCCTCCATGTAAGTTAGAATTTTAGGACAACAAAGAAGAGTGTAGTTCTTTACTGTTACTCTTCTGGGATTTCCCATATGCCCAGGCTCAGCTCTGGGTTTGAACCATGTATATGAAAACCTTATTCCCTGAGGCAGGGCTGCCCAGCCAAGCCCAGTCTGGATCACCAGAGGCAGAGCCAACCTGCAGATGTATTGGGTTGGCCCAAAAGTTCATTTATTGCTTTCTGTAGGATGGTTCTAGTAGCACCTAGTTGTCTTTAATGTCATTCAAAACTGTTTGTGTTAGATTGTATTGTGACAGTTGTCATATCAGAGTGCATTTAAAAAAAAACTTATCAAAATTGGTATATTTTTGTGTGCACATTTTAATAGTGAAGATGTAAGAAAATACATAATATTTTCAGCATATTATGTTTTATTATTTCAAGAAAGGTAAAAATGCAACTGAAATGCAAAAAAAAGGATCTGTGCAGTGTATGGAGAAGGTGCTGTGACTGATTGAACGTGTCAAGAATGATTTGCAAAGTTTTGTGCTGGAGATTTCTCACTGGACAATGCTCCATGGTCAGGTAGACCAGCTGAAGTTAATGGCAATCAAATCAACACATTAATTGAGAACAATCAATGTTTAACCATGCGGGAGACAGCCAACATATTCCAAATATCCAAATCAATAAAGTTATTGGTGAAAATGAAAAATGTGTCTTATTTTATGGAAAAACCATATGGGCTTTTGGGCCAACCCAATAGAAGCATGGGAATAAAAGTCTTTTGCTCTAAGGCATGTGGTTTAGAGAGGTTGGTTTCCAGCATTATTGTGGCAACAGCTGATCAACATAGAAATATAACCCATCCTACTCCATTTCTTCCTTCAAAGCATGTCTGAAGAAGAGACTGTTCAGTCAAAAAGTGCTTGGGTTCATACGCGTAGAAAATAGGTTGCAGTTACATCATCAAAGAGTGCTTCTATCGTCTTGACGGTTGTGCTAAAAGCTAAAAAGGAATTCATCACAGGCATCTAATGTGATGAGCTTTGTTGCTCATAACACATAGGATGAAAATTTCCAGAGAAAACACATAGATGAAGTAACTAAGGAAATCCATACTAAGGATATTATGCAAATCTAACTCCTGTGGGTGATCAGAGTCTCTGAATATGTTGTCCCTTTGCAGGGAGAGGTTAAGCCCATGTTAACATCCTGAGCATGATGTACATGGGCCATTATTCTTCCTGTTCAGGTGGTAGAAAATATATAGCTTTCACTGCCATGCAAAGACATTTTGCTGATGAAATGAGAAATTGCAGACAATATGTTCTGGATTAAAAGGAACAAAGGGAAAAGCAGGAATCCTAGGTTTTCATCACCACTATTTTCCATGTCTGTGGCCTTAGGGGAGGTGCCTGGTCTCTCTGCTCTCTGTACTGGGACATGTCGGATAGAAGTGACATCTTCTCCAACCATGTCGCAGTGCTGGTGTGAGGGTGTGCGGGAGGGTGCTACGAAACTGCCGAGAGCTACCTGTACCGTATTTTTAGGACTATAAGATGCACCAGACCATAAGACACACCTGGGTTTTAGAGGAGGAAAACAGGATAAAAAATTGAAGCAAAAACTGTGGTAAAATATTTAATAACCTGTGACCTCGCTCCACTGCCGCCCTCCACCCCCGCAGTGAGCCAGGTAAGGTACATTCGGACTATAAGACGCACCCCCCCAAATTTGGGGGAAATGTACATTTTATAGTCCAAAAAAAGACAGGTATTTTACTGTGTGAAACAGGTGTTAAGAGGCAATATATCATCACACTGAAGGGTGATGGCTTTCAAATCACACAGACCTAGGTTCAGACTCCAACCCTGCCATTTACTACATGTGTGAGCTTCAGCAAGTTACCTTACCACGTGAGCCTCAGATTCCCCTGAAAAATTGGGTAATAAAACCTGCTGTATAGTTGTGGGTACTAGATGAGGTAAAAAATGTGAGGCTTTTGGCACAAGGCCTGACAGAGAGTAATGGCTCAAATATGGCAGATGGCTGATTACCACACACGGTTTTCTCAGCACCGTGGATGCAGTGGCAGCGCGGACAGGCATCGAACCTCTGTTGTCACACAAGTCTTTGCACTGGGGAGGTGGTCCAAAAATCTGCCGATCTTTTCGGCCTTTGGTTGCAGAGTTGCTGAAGACCCATTTTCTTCCCCCATTCTTGCTATTCTTGATGAATGCTATTTTCCAGACTTGAGATTTTACTGTCTGCCCTTCTTCTTTGCTTCCACCACCAGTTTGAATCTCCAAGACTCACTCTACATGGTAACTTCTGGGTTAGACTGAGTGCAGAAGGATCAGCCTTGTTTCACCACCCTGGCGATTGTCTTGAATCTACACCTGCACAATTCTATCACCCCACAATTTGTTATCTCTCCATGTGGCAACCGGAATGTGCCAGGACATACTTACAGTTAATTCATATCTGGAAAAGCAAGTCACTAACTCTGGACCTTGTTTTCAATTTATAAGATAAAGGAAAAGAATGCTATCATTGATTGGTATATTAAAATAAAAAATTTCATACCTCAAAAATATTGGAAATTGGGGCCATAAATTTCCTTGATCTCTCTATTAATGAATAACCATTTTCAGTGGCAGTAAAAATTCAAAAATTCATTTATAAATTGAACCACTTATTAAGCTAGTGTGTTCACTTTATAAAGGAACTAGTGTCCTGCTAGATGTAAGGTGACATTTAATTAGGACATTTAAAAACATTTTGTTTCATCTCAGTTTACCACCATTCCATTCTCATTGTACAAAATTTAGGAAAAGAAAGAGCATTTGGACAAGGGATCAGAAGTCACGCAAAGCCCTCCCCTCTACAAATGATTGATGGCTATTTACATTCTGTTGTATTTTCTCTCAGTCATTTGTGCTGTGGACGGTTTTTACTAGACCATTTCCAAGTGAAAAGTTTTGATACTCTTCTGATAAAAGCCTTAGTATCAGTAAAGATTTGCTGATGTCACAAAGTTAGGCCTCTTTCAAAACCCCATGGGGTATTTGACATTCTTGGCTTCGGGTTTTTCCAAGCCACCAGTATCTGGGCTGGGTTTCCAGAAAGATTGTTCAAATCATGATATCAACAAACACTTGCCGTCTTAAATATTTGTGTCCAAACCTCAGTCATTTAGCTTAAAAATTAAGAGACATGATTCAGCAAATTGAACTGTGTGCTGTTATTCTTAGTTCTGCTAAAAGGAGAGTAACAAGTCACAACTGACAATGGCAGAAGCACCTTTTGGGATTTGTTTCTGAGTGTCTTCCATTTGGAATTCCCAAAGTCTACACAGGCTCCAAACCAACCAAACAAACAAACAAAAAATCCCAGCAATTTCCTGTCTATTAAGCTCCAAACGGACAATAACAAATACAATGGAAACAGCAACCTAGTTGACAGACTCATGAATATTAATCCCATTGCCACGGTTGAGAGATGGAAAATTGTTATTGAATAAGACTCTTTCATCAAACCAAATATTTCTTAATGCTCCAAAGTATGTATTTGGCATTGTTTCTGCTTTGTACATCTGCTTCTGTCTTTGAACTCTGATATTAATCTGAAGTTTGCATGCAGCTGCAGTTCTAAGATAATTAGTTTTTTCTATTACATATTACAATCGATAGGGCAGACCTCAAAAACATTCAGAACTTGGATTTGCATGAATTCTGGGCAATTAGAAGACTTTTCCAAAATTCAAGTCAATCTTCTGGAAAAACTTGTACTATTACCCAGTGCCTTCCTGGAGTCATTTACATCTGACCTCTTTATGAACATTTTTTCTTTCAGCCCGCTTCTCTTCATTTTCATACTTAATTGCCAGCAGGACTCTACGATTCTCTTTGGCATATTTCAGAGACAGGGCTACCCTGGTGCAGGTGGCGTCTGCCCTCAGAGATAGATATGCCAGCAAAGCACTGAGGTGGCTTTTCCTATTGAATGTGGAGGACTTTAATGACAATTCTCCTAGAGCTTCAAAAATTTGGAAACACTTATATAAAAGCAGTTTTGATGGTCATCTCTCCATAGGAGATGAAACCCACTACCCCACGGGGGCTGACGAAGCAGCACATGCCACACATTGTCATTTCTTTCCGTAGCAGGACTGTCGCCCATCGAAAGGGATCCAGGGCCTTGCAAATAACGAAGGTTCTTGGTGTTCTTGTTTTATGTCCAGTGTGTAACTGCCCACTGAGGGACAGAGAAGGCCAGGAAGGAAGGGAGTGAAATCCTGACATCGGAGTGGGCAGGAGCTGGACTGAGCATGAATATGGAATACTTGGATGGAAAAATAGTTTAAGCAAAGTGTTGTGCTCACTTCCAATCAGCACAAGCCAGCCTGTGCTTGTCAGGGAATACCACCCAGGAGGGCATCACTTACAAAACTCGATTTCATGAACATAGTTTGAAAAGGAAATTTCTACTTGTCAACAGCATTCTTACTTGATTTATACTCGGTGTAAAGCTATATCCTATCTTGATGATTAATTTTCCCAGAAGACTGTCTTTATTTTTAAAAACAAGCAAATAGAATGCCAAACTGTCTGACGCCTGCGTGCGAGGACAGTCTGCAGGCATGCTGTGGGTTTTGGGCTCCCTGTCCTCGTGCCTGAATACTGCTCCTGTTGGGAGGAATGTATCCTGCTCAGCCTACCAGCATCACGGCTGTCTGGTTTGTTGGGTTTCTAATTATTTCCTTAAAAATTCACATCATTTAAATATTTCCTTACTTTTACAAAAACCAATTTTATAGTCTGGCCAAACCCCTGCTGATAATTTTAACCTGGTAGAAAGGTATGTTGTTTTTATTTGTCCTAGAATGTGCTCCATCCAGCCAAGTTGGCAGAAGCCTGAGGGTGAAGAGCACACCTGTCATCTGACTGATCTTTCCTTCTCACTGATCCTGTGATCTGCACTGACTGATCCCGGTTCTCATTTTTGGCTTCCCTACCATCACAGTGGCCTGGTTTTCCTTCTGCCTTTCTGAACACTCTCCCTCTGGAGTCTACACTGCCGGCTGGTCTACCACCTGAATAGGAATTTCTCAAGCACTAGCCCTAAGAGTCTTCTCTTCTTACTGCACACTCTCTTTGTGGGTAACAGTATTCATTTTCTTACTTCCCAAATTTATCCTCCAAGCTCTCATCTCCCTTTGGGGGGTCAGAGTCCTATCAGCATGCCTATTTGAAATACTAATTTGGCTGTGTCAAGTTCAATGAACCAAACTGAACTGTCATCTTCAGACCTGCTCCCCCTCCACATTTTTGCATTTGCGGGTGATTAAAGATGCCTCCAGTTTACTTGATACTCTTTCCACCAAGAGGCAGAGTCCATATACCCTACCCTTGAATCTGAGCCAGCTTGATAAGAGTGGTCCTGTGAAGTTTCTGGCAGCTTCCGCCTTCTTTTCCTTGGAACAGTTGCATGTAGGTAGAACAGAACTTGTTACCTGGAAGTAGGATGCTGCCGTAACCAAATAACAAAACAAGTAGCATTAGCTTGGGGATCATATGGCAGGTCAAAGCTAAAAGCGCCTCAAGAAGGCAAGTGGTGAACACTCACAGACAGTGAGGAAGACGCTGGAGAAAAGATGCTTTGTACTGTAGAGTGGTGGAAAGTACAGCAAAACTCTCACCTGCAGAATGTGGAAAATAGAACGTGTATCTTATGAACTTGTGGCTCCGGATAAGATTTCCAAACAGAACATCACAAGGGCCAACTAATTTTTTTTTTCTTAATCCACATATGTTAAAATATGAAAAGAGAGACCTTAGCTTTAAAAAAATCTTGTTAAATTTCAACCAGATTTTAGTAGAACTATAAAGGAGCCAGAACTTTCTGGCCTTCAAAAATAAACTACCCCTCACCCTCACTTTCATCTAGGAAAAAATTCTCAAAGGACAAGATGGCTATAGGGCCAAGACCACATCCAGGGCTCCACCAGAAAAACACGGCTTCAGGCAAAAGACTCAAGAATGTGGCATTAAGATCCCTGGCTAAGACCGCAGAAAGATTTAAGGGTATGTCTAGTAGCATTTCTGAGAATCAGAAGGCCTTTATTTAAGAATCATAGATCCTTTAGGGGAGAGGAGAGGAGGATAATGGTGGAAAGAAGGGGAAGGGACAAGTCAAAGAACATGTATGAATGACCCATAGACATGGACAATAGGTGACGACTGACTGTGGGAGCAGGGGTTGGGCTGGATGGAGGAGGGCAAAGGTGGAAAATTGGGACAACTGTAATAGAATAACAATAAAAAAGAATCATAGATATTTTAGGTAACAGGGCTTTGAGGTCTCGGAGCAGGGTTCCACAACAGCCTCACTAATTACCCAGGGCACCGAAGGGCGTGCCTTGGAAAGAAATGGAGGTGTGGCTTTTGTGTAATGGAATTAATTGTAAATTGATAGATAAGAAACCTACAATTTAAAAAAAGAAAGTGAGCATGGATGGAACTGGAAAGCATTATGCTGAGTGACATAAGCCAGGTGGTGAAAGACAAATACCATATGATCTCACCTTTAACAGGAACCTAAACAACAAAAAAACAAGCAAGCAAAATATAACCAAAGACATTGAAATAGAAAACAAGCTGACAGTGTCCAGAGGGGAGAAGGGAGGGAATTTCAGGTGAAAAAGGGAAGGGATTATAGGAACAAGTATAAAGGACACATGGACAAAAACTAAGGGTGGTGGAAATGGGAGGGAGGTGGGCAGTACTGGGGGTGGGGGTGGACTGGGATGGGAGTAAAAGACAGAAAACTGTGCTTGAACAACAATTAAAATAAAATTAAAAAAATAAAAAAAACCAAAATAATAAGAGTAAAAAAATAAATAAAATAAAATAAAAATAAAAAATAAAGAAAGAAATTGTATCAGCTAAAAATGAAAGGGCAAATAGTACTCCCCAAAAAAGTGGTGTTTGGACCCCCAAGATTCCATATAAAGAAAGCAGGCTCAGAAAGGGGTGCAGCTGCACTGTGGGTTATTTCTTATGGAAAAAGGAGGGCTTGGGGGGCAGAAGTAATTACTTGGAGAGTAGAGCCAAGGGCTCTGCAAGACTGTTCCTGGGGGTAGGAATTACCCTGATCTAGGAACTGGTGATGTGTGCTGGCGTGAATTGCAAGCTTGCCGAGCACCAGTGATGGCTGCGTGACTGTGTTCTGCTGCTTTTCAGTGGGGCTGCTGCTCTCCTTTCCCAGTTTCCCCTCCTCTCCACAGTCTTTAAACATCCCTTCCCCAGGGCTCTGTCTGCTTCTTTTCTTTCTCTATTTGTAATCTCTCTCTGGGAGATTGCATGCCACCAAATATCCTTAAGTGAAATCCACGTGCTGATAATTTCCAAATTTTTACCTCCAGGGCAAGACTCTTTCCTGAACTCCAGGCTGATGTATCCTGCTGCTCACTTGATGCCTCTGCCTGGACAGCTAACAAACATTGAAAACTTAACACGTGCAAAATCAAACTTCTGAACTTGACATACTTCACCTTTCAAACCTGGTTTTCGTAATCTCCCCATGCCTTCTAGAGCAGCTTCATTATTCCAGCTGCTCAAGTCGCTGATCTTGGAGGAATCTCTGATGGCTTGTTTTGCCTCTTTCACCCCATTTCCAATATATCAGCTAATCGTATTGGGTCTAGCTTCAAAATAAATGTGGAGTCTGATGAATTCTCAACTCCAGTACTAACACCATAGAATAAGCCACTGATATCTTTTGTCTGACTTGATGGAACAGCTTGCCAAATGGTCTGCCTACTTCTGCCTCTCTCACTGTAGTCTAGTGTCCCCCCGTGGTAGCCTGTGGCTTCCTCTCAGATTCCATTGGCTTTTATTCTCTTACTCACTTTCACCATTCGGGGCACACTGGCCTCTTTGCTGTTCCTCAGACAAGCGGAGCATACTGCTGCCTTAGGGTCTTCGCACATTCCATCTTTCTGGAATGTTAGCAGACTTTTATTCAGAGCTTATAAGCTCCATTTCCCTGTTTTATTTTACTCATCACTCTATTACTTGCCATAATACATATTTATTGTCTATTTATTGTCTGGAGTGGAAACTCCCAGAGAACAGGGACTTGGGCTTTATTCCGCGTTGTATCACCAGTTGATTCCAAGAACAGTATTTGGCTTGTGGTAGACATTCAATAGGTAAACACGAATGAAGAAATGAGCAGATGAAGATAGAGTCAGGAATTATTTGGGGAGATTCACTTAGTCCAACGTTGGCAGGAACCATTCCAAGACAGTTGATGTTAGAAGAGGAGAGGGCGTTTTCTTACTTCAAGAAAGCATCCTAAGAGATTAAACAGAAAAGGGAATAGGTTATAGGAAATTGTACATGAAACAAAAAAGGAGTAACCTTGACCTGTTTTTCTCTTCTTGAGTGAACTACGGGAAGGAAGGTGGGTGGGGAGGAGAACACCGACTGTTCACGTGCTGAGACACGGCAGCCGACAGACAGCAAGGGAGTGGACAGCGGAGTCAGCAGTCTTTGCCCTTTGTCATCATCTGTCTCCACCATCAACAACAAATCACTTCTTGCCACCTTTTGTGTCTGACCAGAAAAGGGAAAACCTGTGAGATATGGTCTCTGACCTTAAGAAACCCCTACTCTGATGACAGGAACACGGTTTGACGGTAACAATGTTTTAGAAACATTAGGTAACCACTTCCTTCCTTGTGCCCTGGGCGATACTAAAGAAACTCTGCCATAGGACTTAGCGCCATCTGTAATTTTTTCAATAGCACTGAGATTAGTTTGATAGCTTTAGAAATTTAATGGAGATATTTACTTTCACCCCCATCTTTTTTTTGTGTGTGTGGCTTTACCACTGGTGGTATTTTAGAGTTACTAACTTTATAATTGGATTAACAGTGCCATTATTGGATTAAAAGTTTTATAAGTGGATTCCTGTTTCCTTAGTTGGTAAAAAGCTCCTCTGCTTCCTCATTGGTCTCAGGGACAGCCTACATGCCAGCCTGATTACTTTCTTTTCCCTATTCTTTAGAATTAACTTAATCCTTCTTTTCATCTCTATACCAGTGTCCTTCCTTTTTTCCCCCCAGGCTGTTCAACGCTGACCGATCCTTAAGCTGATTCTTATGGAGGAAGTCCCTGAGTCTCTTTCAAGTCAACATGGGATTTTCTTTCTAAAAGCACATTTTGAGCTTGCAGTCACTTCACACAGTTTAGCACTTTATTATCTTGTTTCATGGAAGCTAAGTTTTGTAAGGTCCTTGAAGGTGACACCAAATCTTATGCATCTTTGTATGACTTACAGGGGTGAGTAAATGGACAAGAACACTTTAGGTGCTGAATAACTTTGTTCAAGAAAGTATGACTGAAACTGAGTGACAAGCTGTACAAACCTAGCAATGGCGAGGAATATATTGGGAATGAGAGGATTCTTTTAAATATTAGTGATTCTATTTTAAAACTGGAATGCTAGTAGTGGGCATGAATGGAGAACAGAATTTGTGCTTAATTTTGAATGGCAGACAGTATCAATAGAGCAGGCAAAACAGAGACAGACTCATAGATGCAGAACAGATGACAGCTAGTCAGGGAAGCGTAGGAGGTGGAGGGATTGAGCAATAAGGAAAAAGTACTCTTGGACATGACAACAGTGTCGCAATTACTGGGGGGAGGAGGGTATAAGGGGACTAAATGGTAATGGAACAAATATAACAATTTTTTTTTTAAAAGAATGAAGAGTGGGATTGACTAGCAATAGGATGTGAGGAGACAGAGTCTGGGCGGTAATCGCTGCACTTCATAGGTCAAGTTAACCCAGCCTTTCTCCTCCTGGGGCCCCAGAGCGGCACTCAGGGGTACGCAGCTCAGGTTACATTAGAGGGTTCCCAGCTGAATTGGTATTTGGGTCATGTAGCTTTCTTTATCTCCTGGGCCACCACCAACTGCACCCCAGGACAACAAGTCTCTCATCTCTGAGGAGATTTAGGAGCAAAACCCAAAGGCAACATCAGTGACAGCCGTTAGAAGTTCGTGCGTGAAATCCCATTTCTCGCCGTGTCCTTGGACGTCTGGGCTACCGCGTGGCTTGTCTAGGATGACGGTCACAGTGGGGCACCGCAGCCTCTGTGGCTCTCTAGGAAGGTTAGGGTTTTATCACAGCCTTGAGTCACTGAAAAAAAAAAAAAACTTAACTGAGACAACCCTGAAAAACAAAATGCTCTAAATGACTTCAATGCAACTGGCAGCTGTTGAAACAGGCGTGGAAAACAAAGACCGAGGGAGGGCCATCTCGTTGCCCATGCACCTGATTATGCTTCTCCACACTGTTGTGCTGGCAAGAGCAGTGCATTTCTTAATGAGTAATTTAAAATATCCTTGAAGTAAATATACCCAAAGGAAAAATACTTGAAAACATATAATCTTCAGAAGAAGCAATTGGGCCTGAGTGGTGTCTGCCCAAATCAATGGCAAGTTAATGACTTGGCCTCAGGTACACACACACTCTCTCTCTCTCTCTCTCTCTCTCACACACACACACACACACACACACTCCCAGCACCTGTATTACTGAGGGTTCCTCAGACTTCAAAGATCAGTCACACATCAGGTTACTTCAGATGATGACAACTGAACAGAGGCTACAAAAGGGACAAAGTATGAAGCATTCAACTGAAGATTCCTCTCTAGAGAGAGTCTTCAGATGCCAAGGTGAAAAGTCTTTGATCCCTATTTGTCCTTTACTGTCATTTCTAGTTCCACTTTCCCATCAAATTTCCTCGTATTATAATGATTTCTTAACCCACCTCCCTGGTTCATCCTTCTTGGTTTTGATTTCTCATGTGTCAATCTACTAGATTAATATTTCTAAAGTACCACTTTGATTATTAATGCCAAAATTTCTGAGACTGTGTTTGTGTCCTTAAACTTGGCACTGAAGAGATAATAAGAGCAAAACAAACATTCTGCATTTAAGGGACTCCCTGTGTAGCGGGTAAGAGAAGTGTGCCAACAATAATTACAAAAAATGTATGCTGTCAACAGAGGCAATAATAGTTATTATGAAATGTTTGGATCTATCCCAAGGGGCTTAAGCACATTATTTTATTTAAAAATTTCAGTAAGCCTGTAAAGTAAATATTATTGCCAGACTAAAATAAAACATTATTATTCAGACAAGGAAACTAAATCTCAAAGGGCTTTAGTAAAAGCAAGTGTGTGGCAAAAGCAGAATGTGAACCTAAGTCTCTTAATGATCAAGTAAGCAACTGGAACTCCAATGCTGTCCCTCTTCTCACTCGTAAAGTGCTCCTCTGTCTCCATGGAAGCTTTCTGAGATTAGAACCATGAGACATCTAAGGATGGGAGCTCGGATGCCAAGCTCCTTCTTCAAATCACGTGCCCCTGGAGCATTGGTTTTGTCGCTGCTTTTGGAATTTTGAAGCATTTTCCAGACACCACTTAGCTCAGGAGCCCCTCTGTTTGCGAAGGGAGGAAACCTTTCAGGCTAAAGTACTGGGATTTCGGTGCCTGCTCTTGTAAACCTGAAATCCAAGCCACTGGTCCATTTATATTAATTATGAAGTTGCTAAGCGTATAGATCTTAAAAGTTCTCATCACAAGAAGAAACATATGTAATTATGTGAGGTGAGGATGTTAACTAAACTTAGTCTGGTGGTCATTTCGCAATGTAGACATATATCAAATCATTATGTTGTACATGTTAAACTAATACAATGTTATATGTCAATTATATTGCAGTAAAACTGGAAACAAAACGTCTAAGAATATACCACCACAAATAGGCCCACCATGGAAAATCAGGACACAGAATGTTACAGAGGAGGAACACCAAAGACTATGAAGGTCTCATCACAGTTAAAGAAAACGAGGCAAAGAGAAGTTGAGTGCCTTGCCCAAGGCAACACAGCTAATGACTGATGGGATCCAGATTTGAACTTGCACTTGGCAAATCTGGTATTAGTTAGAAATTAAGCTAAAGTTGGCCAAAAAAGAAAAGAAAAAATTATGGAGTTCATGATGAAATTGAAAAGAAAGGGGACACAACTGTTATTTCTGTTTATATGACATACACCAGAAATGTGAAAATTTCAAAATCTCACAACTCATGCACAAAAAAAAGGACCTTTAGCTCTGATCCTTGGAAGAAAAGGAAGGAGAATTTTATAACCATCAGATTAGCCAATTTAAAAAATCTGTAATGCTAAGTGGGGATTAGATTGTGGGGGATTGGAAAGTTTCACACAGCGCTAGAGAGGATGTCAACATTGCTAAACCACTGTTAAGAGCAAATTGGAAACACTAAGCAAATCTGAAGGTGCTCTGGCTTGGAACCCAGCCATTCCACTTGTCTTATGAACCACAGAGAAGCCTGCATGCCTGGCAGAGCAGATATTTGTAATAGAGAGAAATCATAAGTAGGCTAGAGTACCAAAGACAGGATTATGGATAAATATATTGTCGTCTATCATGTAATGGAACACTACATAGCAGGTAAATGAATGAATAAAGTTTACACATAAAAAGTTACTTAAATCTTAAAAACTTTATGTTTAGCCAGAATGAAACAAGTTGAAATAGTATATCATTGATATGAAAATAATACTATATTTTGTTCATGGTTACCTAGATACATTAAAGTTGTCGAAATGCTTACTGTGATGATAGATACAAATCTATGATAGCTGTTCCCTCGAGGTAGGGAAGACGGAGAGTGGGATTGTAGTGGTAAATAGGAAGGGCTTTAAAACACCTCGTAGTATTTCATGGCTTAAAATAATCTAAGATTTTTCAATATCTTTGGTTATATTTTGCTTGCTTGTTTGGTTTGTTGCTTAGCTTCCTGTTAAAGGTGAGATCATATGGTATTTGTCTTTCACCATCTGGCTTATTTCACTCAGCATAATGCTACAGGCTGAGAGTAACCAGAGGGGAGAGGGGAGGGAATTTCAGGGGAAAAGGGGGAGGGTTTACAGGAACAAGTATAAAGGACACATGGACAGAAACTAGGAGAGGTGGAAATAGGAGGGAGGTTGGGAGGGCTGGGATGGGAGTAAAAGACAGAAAACTGTACTTGAACAACAACCAAAATAAAAAATTTAAAAAAAATAATAATCTGAGATAAATGTGATAAAATATCAAGATGGCACTTTATAAACTAAAGTGCCATATGCTGAAGTGCCATGTGCAAGAGCCTTTATTTAATGAGTCTCTATACTACTTTCCTAAATGCCTAAAATATTTTAAAATTTTGAAAAAGTTACAAAGGAAGTAACTCTGACCTCATTGCGCAGCCACGAATGACGCAGTTCAGGGGTGCGGGTTTGTGAAGAGTAAACACAACTCGGAAACAGTACCACCGTGAGCCAGTTTATCTGATTTTCTTTGTAGATCAGTGACAAACTGTAGCACGAACAATCTAGCTCCGATTCCTGACCTCTTCTCTGCTCAAAGTCACATGAACATTTATAAAAGCTTTAGGGGAAAACTGAATTAAACAATTTAAAGCTTTTAAACTACTCTGGATTAGTGTGTGACGAGGTGGATAATCATTTTCTATTAATCCTGGCAGTATCCTGCCCCATCTGATCCTACTTAAGATGCAGATTTTTTGGATAATTAAACAGCTTCTTTTGATGAATTTTTTAATATAAAAGGTAAGGATACCAGGATCCTTTAAAAAATGCATGAGCAGGAAAATAAAAAATTGTAATAGCTGTGTGCCTCCCCACACCACTCCCACCCCCCAACTGAAATCCATGAGATTTAGATAGTTTTCTCCTCCGTGAGGTGAGAAAAACCAGTCTCCATTTCCTATAAAATAATAGTAATTGAAAAAGCCTGGCATCAACAACCAATACCAATTTTCCCCAAAGGCTCTACTTTACCCTAGTTATTATTTCTGATTTTTTATTGTTCCTACGACTTGAACCAAGGGATAAGGAGTGTATGATGCTAGCATATGAGCTTGCATTCGTCAGACTTCAGCCAGCAGTTTTCAAACAGCATTCAACAACAGATTTGGGGGGTGTGTGTTCTTTTCCTAGAAAAATATCTCCATAGTGACTATCGCATAGGTCCTTCAGTTCACGTAATAGCCTTCCCACTATGTCTGTTTCGCTATCTAAGATATCCAGATAAATTACTCTTAGATCTTTCTAGAATTGAATGTTCTTATTACTTTTATTACTGCATTTGTCTGAAGATCTAATTAGAATATAACTACCTAAGGCCCAATCACACTGAGCTATAATCTTTGCACTTCCCGATTGGCTACACGTTAACTACAACCTGCTTGACTGAGTATGTACAATGTTGCAGACATTGTATTATCATATTATACATCTCTTACAACAAAAACTCCCTAAGAGAGTTATTATTCCAATTTGCCAGATGAACAAACTTTGGTTTGGAAAAGTCTAACTTCCATTTGCAGCACTGATGGATATCCAAATTGCTTGGAGAGCTTTTGAAACACGCCAATTTCTGAAATGGAGACTTGCAGGCAGCAGAATTTTTAGGCAGTGCACCTGGAAACCACTCGGTAAGGAGACGGGGGACGCAGGACAGGACAAGGGGAGAGCATGAACTGTCATGCCATTGCACAGGGGCCTCGACCAATCCCACGCAGTGCTCTAATTGGAAAACTTTTTAAACTTATCCCCAAATGGAGGCATAGGGCCAGCGTTGTACTCTTATCAGCTGATCTTTGCAAGCAAGCTGCTCCAGGGAAAGAAGTCTCCTGCTGATGCGGCAGTTCCCAGAGCGGACTGCAGCTGTGAGCTGCCAGCAGCCTATATTTGCAGCAGCTGGAGGAGTGAGTGCCTGGGTCCTGAAGGCGCGATCTGGGTGGCATCCCATCCAGGGCTATTTCTTTTTAATTCCATGGGTGACTGCAAAACAATTGAACCTCTGTATCATGACTTGCCTATTTGGCTAGCATTGCTATCAACCGGGGACCCAGAGAACCACCCCTACTTGTGTATTCATAGGTAAGAGAACTGAGGTGGAATATTGACCCCCACAGCATCATGATCTCAGCTTTCCATACACAATTACAAAAAAAATTATTTCACTTGAGACTGAACACAACCTATGGAGGAGCTCCAGTTTTACAGAAGAGGGCATTGAGATTCAAAGATTGTAAGTGCCCAAGTCACACGTGTAGAAGGTGTCTGATTTTGCAGCCAGTTCTAAGTTCATATAGACCTAGTTGCCTTGTGTATTTCAGTCTTGTGTCCAACATGCCAGGGTGTTAATAAACCTCAACTTCCCTTCTTCTCTAAGGTCTGACACATTTTAAGCTTCCCTACAAAGCACAAGCCCAGCACATCCGGTGACATTAAATGATGAAGAAAACCCAGAAACAGCATCAAATGTCTGCTTTATAAGTCACCCTTAATAAGGGAACCTATTAAATTATGTATTTTAGCACAAAATAAACCAATTGACCTTGATAACCATTACATCTTATCTACCCACATGTACTAGAAACAGACGGAATGTCATAAATATGAATGAACATACCTAAAGAAAGTTTTAATGCTTAGTGTCTCAAGACAAAGTGGAATAGGCTGCTTTAAAGCAATACGATATGTCACTATGTAATGTTCTTCCTTTTTCAATCTGCATGGGCTGCATCCTTAGCCTGCTGCAGTTTTTCTTCAGTATTCTCAGGGGAATCTTTTTGTGCTGTCTCTCTTTCTCTGTCCCTCCTTTTTTATTTCCTCATTTTGGTGGAACCTTCCAAAAACCTGAAAAAAGAGTCCATGGGAATACATTGTTTTAAGAACTGAAATGTCTGAAAAAGTCTCGTCTACACTTACACTTCATTTATTATTTGACTGGAAATAGAATTTTACGTAGTAAATCTTTTATTTATTTTTAAGGTGATTTCCCACTCTCTTCTGTGTTCTAGGTTGGCTATCGAGACACTCGACGCCATTTGGGTCCCTTTGGTACATAAACCACCACCAATGCTTTCTTCCCTCTTTCCATTCCTGCAAATCCCCCGAATGTCACAGTGATCATATTTAATATACCTGTCAATTTGTTAGACAAAACGTGGTATTATGTTATTTATTGAAATCTTGGGGAAATTTCAAGTGAAAGGCCAGGAGTCACCTTCTGGATTCTTCTCTACATTCTGAGGTAAAAATAACCTGCAACGCTAATGTTCTTACTAAGTGGAGAAATCCCCCAGACACAGGACACTAGTTAAATTAGACCCATTTGTCAAATAGATTGAATTCTGTTCACATGTACTCCATTTATCAAATGAGACTACTTTCCTCACTTAGGTGTGATTTTGTTCCCCAAATGCATTTATTTCGTGCCATAGAGGAAAATAGATGGCTTGGGGCAGATGCCAAGAAAAGAAAATATGTTTAGCACATATTTCTAGTGTACTACTCCAAAATATAAAGTTTGTTTAATCTTAATAATGTAATGAAGAATTAGAAGCTGTTTCTCACAAAGCTGATATAATCCTAAAGAAATAGATATACTAGTTTTGAGTTTACCATCAATTCAAACATGTTCTTAAAGTAAATTTAAAGATTGTTAAAGTGAAATTCCTGACAGTGTACACGATTTGGTTTAGCAATTTAATACTAAGTAGTATAAAGATGTCAAGGCATAAAAGGGGTCCCCTAAAGATGTTTAAGCAAAGATCATTACAAATCACAGTGCCAGAGAAGTTACAGTTGCAAACCGCAAAGTTGCCTACCCAGAAATACCTGTGCTTATCCTCACCCACACCTCACCCTTGTGCTCTCTCCTTCTCACCCCAGGCTCCCAGTTCAGGAAAGGTGGCCCGTTGGGACTTCAGGCTTCCTTGCTCTGCAGGTTCTGGTTGGTTACATCCATTAAGAAGCACTGACAGGAGATCATGCAGCAGGAGGTGAGGGAGGGATTGACTTCATTCCTCACCCTCTCGGTTCCACTGCCGCCCGCTGCAGCCGTGTCCCCCTGCGTTCCAGTCACACCGCCATTGTCCTCTGTTCCCTCTCTTTAAGCCTTTCTGCCCGTGTTAGACCTTGATGTAGTGTTCTCACAGTCCTCCTGTTGAACTCCCTACACTTAACCCTTTGGAGTGCACAGCTCTTCCCCCTGAAACTCGCACTGGTACAGCCTGTTCTCGAACTTCCTCTCCCGTCTTGTTCTAGCCATACAGATGACCTAACTATACTCACAGCTTCTAAGCTTTACATATACCATTTCTTCTCATTTCTCTTTATATTCATCCTTGTCATTTAAAACTCCCTTCCAAATTCACCTTCCCTGGAGACCCTGCTTGAGACTGAATGTGACTTCGATTTGCAGACTCTCTGCATTTTTTCAGCCTGTTGTTACCATTTAAAATTGTTTAGAACATTTTAACATTACTTATCTACCCCCACCCCTGCCACTGAGAGCTGCTTCGGAGCAGACGTCATGTCTCCGTCCCCTTTCGTCTCCAGCACTTGGAATGAGACTGTTGGCTCAGATCAATTCAGAGAGACCGCCAGCCCCGGTCGACCAGAGATTATTGCAGTGGGTTGAACATAGAGAACAAAAACTAAAAAAGACGTTGGTGAAATCTAATCAAGAAGATGGGGAAGGCAAGAGCCACGAGAGGTTCACATGAGTAATCTCGCAGATTTGGGCGTTCCTGTCAGGTGAAGACATGCACAGTGGGAAGTGGCTTAGGAAGAAGAGGACGTTAAAGGCATCTGCCAGGGATGCAGATGGAGGGTGGAGTCTGGGACAGAGAATAAGCTCAGATAGAATGTGGGTATCTTTCTTTTAGGGTCTGAAGCCAACAGACTAGCTGAGATTTCGGAAGGAAATAATCTGGGGCAAGCTGTGTGAGACCAAGGGGTGTGGGAAAGGACCCAAGCAGAGGAGGTGACGGAAGGGAGGCCAGCAGGGAGAGAGCGCCCTCTCTCTGCGCCACAGAGCAGTGGGTGCGGGGTCTCCAGGGAGGTGAGGTCTGGAGGAAGGGTGCAGTAGGGGAGAGAAAGGTTAGCAGGGTTGGGGTTGGGAGCCCGCTGAGTGTCCTGGAGGCATATATCAGACCAAAGGTGTTGGGAAAGGAAGTGGGGAAGCAATGGCAGAAGGACATGCTGAGGAATTCGGGGGGTGATAGTGTGAAGATGAAGTAAGTTTCTGAAATGGACAGAGGAGATGAGGAAAGTCTACTCTGATTACTTTGAAGTTTTCCAAAACATACAGGAAATGTCATTTTCTATCTTTACACTGATTTTATTTTTTAATTGTTTTGTAAAGTATGCTACCATTTTCGGGAACAAAGGAGACAGGCTTTGTATTCGTGTATACTGTGAAGGCTCAGAACACCTGGAACTAGATAACTTTCTTGACTCTAACTAAGAGTAAGTAGTCACTGGTGGGCTTAAGTGGGCAGGGTTTGCTCAAGTCTCCATGTGCCTTTGCAACTTTTTAAAACACTTTTATTGAATTTATTGGGTGACATGAGTAGATAAACTTATACAGGCTATAGGTGTACGATTCTACAACACATCATCTGTATGTTTTTATGTGTTCACCACCCAAGTCAAGTCTCTTGCTGTCACCATTTACCCTCTTCCCCCTTTGCCGTCTTCCACTTCCTCTCGCCCCGCTTCCCTCCTGGTAATCACCACACTGCTTTCTGTGTCTACGGGGTTTTTGTTTGTTTGTTTGTTTTTGGCCTAATAACCTTCACCTTTTTCACCCAGCCCGGCAACTCCCTTCCCTCTGACAGCTGTCAGTCTGTTCTCTATCTATCTGTTTCTATTTTGTTTGTTAGTTTATTTTGTTCAGTAGATTCCACATATGACTGAAATTATATGGTACCTGTCTTTCCCTGACTGGCTCATTTCACTTAGTATGCTGCTCTCCAGGTCCATCCTGTCGCAAAGGATAAGATTTCCTTCCTTTTTGTGCTTCTAAATTTGTAATTTGTCTTATAGTATTGTCCCCAGCTGTCCTGGGTTGACGGATCGAGGTTGTCATTGGCAGCATATATATGTGTGTGAAATTTTATTATTTTCATAATTATCTCCAGGGTACCTAAACTTTGCTTTATCGCATTGTCTTAGCCATTCTGCAGACACCACTCTTACAGCTTCAGTTCAGTGTGTCCACCTTTCGATCTCTTCGGTGGGCGGACCTGCCAATTCCGTGCAGACATTCCTGCACACCCATGCAGTCTGGGTGCCTTTTCAGGGAATGGATTTAAAGGTGAACCTTACATTTAATGGCCTGTTCAAGTTTAAATTTTTGAAATTATTAAAAGAAAAATGCTATTTCATCCTAAGAAAGCTTTTTGCCCCTCTAAGAACACTAAGATTTTCATTACATTAGTCATTTGCTCCCAAGATTACTCCCCGGGACTGCAAGAAATGCTGAAAAGGTGGACATAGATACTGGCATGCTGTGTCCTCAGAAAATGGAAGGTTAAGGGTAAGTTTCTGAGACATGGGATAAAAATAAACCGTGTGACTAGACACGTGAGAGATGCAGTCCTGAAGGCGAAAATGCAGTGTGGGGGTTATTTCAGTTAGAGAAAGGAAAGAAAATGGGATTCTAAAATGAAGAAGAAGAAGAAAGAGGTGGAGGAGGAGGAGGAGGAGGAGGAGGAGGAAGGGGAGAAGAAGAAGAAGAAGAAGAAGAAGAAGAAGAAGAAGAAGAAGAAGAAGAAGAAGAAGAAGAAGAAGAAGAAGAGAAATAATAGTAAAATGCTGAAATTGAAGAGTTTGGCACCTTGCAAAAAGTGTATAGAAAGAATACACTCAGCAGAACAGAAAAAAGATCTGGAGGTGTGTGGGTGTGTGGAATTTTTCTTTTTCTTTTTTTTTTCATCTTCATTCTTAAAGATCCATTCTTGGCTGGGAGTGCAGAATCACTTGTATACTTGCTGTGGAGATAACAATCTATATTGCACAATAGCCTGTGCTATCTAAAGGACAAAACACAGAAATCCTATTATCACAGTCCCTGGTTTGGTGGTACAGATGAAGAGCCCAACTGGTATTGTTAATCAAATGTGTAGATTCCTAAATCTTGGTAGACATCATATTACATTTGGGTGTTTGGATGTAGGTATATAAATGATTATGGCTACTTTCTATCCTTCCAAAACTTAGGACGCGTGGAAAAGTTGGGAGTGATGGATTCTCCATAGAATGTGAAATCAAAATAATATAGATTTTTGCCTCCTGCTAATGCCGGAGCTAATGGAGAATGAGAGAGCAAACTGAAGCATTGTGAAAAGTATTTCCAACATATCTTTGTTTTCTTCCTTTAAAAGCATTTCCACTTGGTATTCTGTACTCTAATTTTTTATTCCAAAATTTGAATTTTTCATGCATTTGCTCCAAAACAGCATAGAGACTTGACTCATAAAACAGAACGGATTTTTCCTTAGCACCTTATACTAGGTTTCTACTCAAAGCCTGGATCTGCTGGGCATCATCTTCCTTACACCGTAAACTAAAAGTCATGCTCCTTGAAGCTGTTTAACTTTAAGAAGAGTTTATTGAAATGATGATGTAAGTTCCCTGATTAAATAATTTCACCAGAACACTCTGTCTACATCATGCTTTGCCAAAAGACTGGCAGAAGACTCAAATGTAAGCCTTTACAACTAAGGCAGCAGCCTAGATAAAGCGTGGGTTTGCTCCTGGGGGTCAGAGTGAGAAGAAGGGATCAGCAGAGACAAGGCGCCAGCTTCCCTGAGTTACATACACATCTCTGACAGGCCATGAAAAAGTACACCAGGATAGTGACAAGCTAGAAAAACTCCTTGGCAAGTGGAATAGGGCAACTGAAACAGGTAGCTGAACAAACTGGCCGAGCAATTTATCGCCAGATACAGAAGGTCACCTCCCTAGAGCTATCATTTGGCCTCAGATGTATTGCAGCTACAGGCCCAGAAAAGCAGCGGAACCAGGTGGGTGATGCCAGGACTAGCTGCAATGACTAATGACCCCCTGCCCTGGCGAGAACCAATCAGTGGAGACCACAATGCTGAAACAGCACACCTGGAGAACTGATGAATATTCTGCTGAAAGCCTCCCTGGAGACCTCCCCTAAAACTCCTGCCTGCAAGACAGGGATAAAAGATTCAGGGCAGCGGACTGGCCTGCTGGGGAGCAGCACATACCTTTCCCTTTCCCATCTTCACCCCTCAGTTTCCGCCCCCACCCAACACACGCCTCCTAACCTCCAAGAGACCCTGAGACTTGCAATCAGGAGGAAAATGAGAAGTGGCAGCTCATCCCAGGCTAGTCCCCTGAACCTGTCCCCAAGGCCCCTTTTCTCTGACTGCGCAGTGAGCTAAGGCAGCCCAGCTTAGGCTCTCCTGTTGCTTCTTCTATGCTGAGCCCTTCCTTATTATGCTGGCCCAGCTTTAATAAATGTACCCTCACTGTCACCTGGGCTCATGCTGTGAAATCTTTCCTGCACAAAGTCAAGGACCCACATGCTACCAGCTGGTCCTAGGCAGACCCACTCAGGGCCAGGTCCCTGTTCTGTAAAAGAAGGAGCTCAGCTATGGGCCCGTGACTTGTGCCTGGCTCACCCGAATCCTGCATTCTCCCAGCCACAGCCATTAGTCCAGGGATGATCAAGAGTCCCTCTCAGAACCACGTATCGTTTTCTGTGCACCTTAAAGGTGTGGCATGCAAGCTTAGAGCCATTGACTGCCACTTCGTCATCGTGAAGGGTGACTGAATGTGTCCTCAACACATGGGAATCCAGTAACATAAGGAGTTCTCATGAAAGGCTGAAACAATTTTCAGAATAAAGTAGTGATGTTAGTACACTACCACCGACCTGCTAATCTGGTTCTGAGGTTTTCATGGTATCTGCCTCAGCTGCCATCATTGAGAGCTCCCTCTCCTGTTCCAGGCCTTATGGCTTCTGCTTACTCATGTCCTTCAGTCACTGCCTTCTGCCTCGGTGCGTCATGGCTCCCGTGCTACTCTACTCTTTGGCTCTTGCTATGTGCTCCTCACACTCAACATATTAAGAATGCCTGACTGAGGTAGTTTCTCACTACATTGTACAAAGTGCACCTGTTAGAAAAATATACATTTTTAATATCATGTCTACACTGTGAACTACATATATATCATATGTGTATATGTGTACTATACAATATAGGTACTATATATTATATATATATATAGCCAGATACAGAAGGTCACCTCCCAGGAGGTAACACTAGACCTCAGTTGTATTTCAGTCCCAGGCCCCTATACATACAGCAAGGGAGGAAAACCTTATACCTTCTTAGGTTCTGTGGCAGGGCCTGAGAAATAAGCTAACATATGACAAATAGGAGAAAAGCGTATGTTGCATTTAATATTTTTTTGTGCACACAGGAGTCTTCATAAGGAAAAAGAAGACCCAAAGAAGACTTTCAGCTCCCAAAGTTTTAAATCTTCTCAAATGAGGAGGGGTGAATTGTGAGGATGTGACCAGCAGCTTGGGCTTGGAGGCAGTACCTGTGGGGCAGTACCTAGGAAATACACGATGGAGGTCATGGAAGGTAAGAATTATTTTCAGAAGTTCATACAGATACAGTTGGCATTGACTCATAGTCTTTAGGGATGAGGAGCACACATTTCTCAGGGGAAATCTTATGACTTGTTTTTTTAGACAGTAAGGAGGGCAGAGATCCCTTTCTGCACCTGTAGTTTCTCAAGAACCTTCTGCTGAAAATAAGCAACATGCCACAGTGGCGTCATTTTGGAAGCGCATGTTCTGAACCCCTTCAATACCTTTTCATAATATATACTTTTAAAAATAATGTGTAGGTGGATTATATGCTTTTAAAATAATTTACTGAGCACCTACTATGTGCTGGTCATTGTTCTATGCATGTTAACACATTTTATTCTCGAAAAAACCCAACAGGTGAGAACTATTATGATCTTCATTTCATGGAGGAGGAAAATGCTACCCTTAACTAATTCACCTGAGGTCCTGCAGCAGTAAACAAAGGAATTATGGGACCTCAAATATTCAAATCTCTAGACTACATACTATTAATTTTCCTCTACCATGGTCCTGGGTTATTTGGCCACATGATGCCATAGGCTGTTGGCCTTTTGCATGCCTGACCACATCAGGGCCAAACTCCAGACAGGTCACCTCTGCCTGGGGTGATAAGGAGGCCAACAGACAGGAAATGACGTCTTTCCTGTTGGGGTTCTTCCCCAGCCTTCAGGAGAAAGATGTGTAACTTCAAGTAACCATTTCCTCTTTCAACAGGAGTGTTTGGTTAGACAGTTACTGCCTGGCACCAGAGTGGGGCACATTGCAGGCGGGTCCCATGTCACTTCCCCTTCCTCACTGCAGCCAGGCTGTTCATATTCCTCTTTCTGTTTTTATCACATGTACTTTCTGCATAGCACCTCTCCCAAGGCTCATGTATACAAATTTCCCTGTGCCTTAGCTCTCTGGCGGTTAGCTCCTCTGTTTCCACAAAGTCAGGAATTGCGATCTGTTTCATCCCTGCTAGGTCATCAGCAGATTCTGGATGTGTGAGGCCGTCCATAACCATTTTCCACAAGAATAGATGAGCAAAGAAATGAATGAATGACTCCATTATCTGGATTTCTCCTTTAGAGAGAGTCTAAAACAGAGGCAAAAGGGGCAAAGCTCAAGAATAAAAAAAAAGTGCTTTAGGAAGGCAAAGAAAATGGCCATTTAGAGTGCTGCAGAAGCTGTGGAAAGCAAATCAAGTTGGATGTTATCTTTGGTTAACACAGTAGTCCCCTTATCTATGGGGGATGCATTCCAAGATGCCCAGAGGATGCCTGAAATGGCAAATAATATCAAACCCTATATGTACTATATTTTTTCCTATATATAAAGGAAGCATGTTATGGTTCCCCTCTGGCATGTGTTCAAATTGCCAGCATCACTGCTCTTGTGTTTCGGGATCTTTATTAAGTAAAGTAAGGATGACTTGAACAGAAGCACCGCAGCTCTGCAGCAGTCAATCTCATAACACCAGACAGCTAGGTAACTAGTGGGTGAGGAGCATCCATAGTCTGTAGATGCTGGATGCAGGATGGGTTCATACCTTGGGAGGGATGGAGCAAAATAGTGTGAGATTTTGTGATGATACTCAGAATAGCATTAAATTTGAAACCTATGAATTGCTTATTTCTGAAATTTTCCATTAAATATTTTTGCACCACAGATGACAAGGGTAACTAAGACCTCAAGAAGCAAAACCACACATAAGGGACACTGCTATATTGCTTAAGACAGATGCCCCATAGATAAGGTAACCATATGTCCCTGTTTGTTTGGGACAGTCCTCATTGGCCCCGTTGACCTGGCATCCTGTCCGGTTTAGCATTTGCCTGGGATAATGTGATACAATCTAAAAGACAACATTGACACTTGTCTTCCTTTCTCTGACTCCTTCCAGACATAGGGTCACTTTCAAGGATAACAGGATGTCCAGGGCCTGCTGATAACACCAGCTGTGCTCAAAGATAGCACAGTCTCAGGTGGTTGTGGGAGAAGCACTCGGTGTTGCCACCCACAGTGACCACTTGGTGCACCAGCCTGACAGGCCCAGACCCTGCCATTTGCTTCTACATGTACCCAGTAACAACTGCTGTTGGGGAACTAGAGGAAAATTAGGGAAAACAAAAGGTTAGGTGGGTGAGAAATATCTGAAAGAAATAGTGCCTCTGTTTGATTCTTCAAAGCATATAAATTACATGGATACCTTATTTAGAAACCTCATTCTTTTCTATTTTTAATTTCATTTTCTCATTCTATGTTTGGTAATTACTTGTGGTTCTGTGATTTGTGTTTACATATGGCCTGTCGAACACCTGGATCCCGGGACTCCCTATAGATGCTGGGATGCAATAGGTCTGCAGTGGGACTCAGGAATCTGTGTTTCCACAAGGCTGCTCCAGGATTCTGGCCCAAGAGTCCTGCAGAACACCTTGGAGAAGAACATGGGTTTCCACAGATGGGTGGTCCATTGCCAATGGCAGGGTGTGGTGGTAGCAAGAATCCTGGACCTGAGTGAAGATCCAGGTACTGGAGGAAGAGGAAAAATGTAAGCCAAGAGAGAAGGGAGCCAGAACCAGCCGCTCCAACTTGGGCTAATTCCTGCCTTGGGGGTGCAAGTCTTCTCAGTAGGATACACAAACCATTGATCCGATTGTGGCATACATGTTACTTTACTTACTACCAAGTGTCTCTAAGTATCAACTACATGCACCAAAGCAAGCACACGGAGTGACATTTCTTCCCAAAGCTCAGGTGATGATGATTCGGGGCCCTGACATGTGTTCCTGACTACTGGCAGACAATGGTGCTTTCTTCAGGCTGGTGTGGATCTCCCCGAAGTCATTAAGCTAAATCTGCTTTAATAGTAGAAGTGTGTTGTGTATATATGATTTTTATGTGTGGCATCTATGTATAAGCATGTACATGATGGCAATGGAAGATTAGAAAATTGCCCCTCCAAACCCAGGAAAAATACTGATAAAGATTCGTTGCTTGACTGAGCTTTAGTTAGTCCCCATAAGCTTTTTCTAAATCCTGTATCTGTGCACTTCCTTGTAAAAACCTGTTTTGTTGAGAACCTGCTTAGTCAGTTTGGTAAGAATAGTTCCTTGTGCGTTTCTTGTTGACCTTGGTGCCTAATCCGACTCCTCACTCTCCACCATACCCCTCCTGCCTTCAGTGAAGATCCTGTTAGCTCAGTTTAACCAAAATAGAGGGAATTGGTTAGCCAGAACTGAGATGAAACTCTTGATGTTTCCCCTTAGTTCACCACCGCTCGACTTCCACTCTGGTCTGTGGCTATACGTCCCCCGTCACCCCTGCGATGTTTAGAATGGAGCCTGGTTCTGTGCTGGGGTTCTTCTCCCCTGTTGCCATAGTCCTTAATGAAATCGACTTTTCAATGCTTCAACTTTTTTCGAGGTCTAGTTTTTCTTTGATAATTCGGATATCGACAGTGAGATAATATGGCAAGGTATATATCTTTAACCTCAACACATTGAAAATAAAAAACTTTATTATGTATTTAAATACATAAATGTATATTATATTTCCACTTAATGTCAACAGATTGTAAATTAAAATTTTGATTGTGCATTTCCATAAATACATATTATAGATTTTCATTTAGAAGAGACATTTTTCTCTTAGATCTGAGAACATCCTGTTCTGTTTTATTTTCTTTTTATAAAAAAATCAATCCATCTGTTATATTTGCCGTGCACAAGAGAAAATATTCCCAGTTGGGTTAATTTTCACTAGTTTAAAGACATTGTACTGAATGGTTTTAAAAAATAACAGCTTCAAAAATTTTTGTTCCTTTTCCAAAAGGCCCATTTGGAATATTCCATGAATGCTGTGGTGCCCAGATGGTGCGAAAGTGAAGCAAGACGCTGCTGCTGGAGCTGGGCGTCACTCCGTCTCCCCACGTGCCTGCCCTGCGGCTCGGCAGGCCTCAGGGAACAAAGCAGGCCCGCACTCCGGAGTTCGAGAACTCTGCGAAGTATTTCTGCACTAACAGAAAAAGAAAGCAAACTGACCAGTGGTATTTGTTAAATGTCAGCATTTGAAAAGAACAACAAAAGCAGATTTAAGTGGAGTTCACAAAGTTCTAGAAGCAGCAGTGAGACTCTGCCAAAAGGAGACCACAGAGGTTGGGTCCTCTGCCCTCCATTCGCTGAGCGTTCGAGAGTGTCAAATCTTAGAGGGGAAAAGATGAAGAGCAAAATCGTTCTGCTTAATTGTTTAATGTTTCAGAGTTTTGTCTATGGTGGGGAATGATGATAGCTACATGACGAGGTCTGTCCAGAAGGTATCCAGCCATGTACTATAAAAAATAGAGACATTTATTGAAGAAGATACAACATGCAAGAAACATTGTACATAGGACAATGACGCCTCAGCCCCCTTCAGAGTAGGCACCTTGGGACCTTTCACAGTTTTCCCAGCGCCTCTTCCACTGTTCAAAACACCCTGCAAAATCCTTAGTTGGAATCGCCATCAGCTGCCCTGTTGTATTTTCCTGAATCTCATTGACAGTCTGAAATCTCTTTCCTTTCAAAGGTGATTTTAATTGTGGGGAAAGCCAGAAGTCACAGGGTGCCAAATCTGGGCTGCAGTGGGGTTGAGTCACCTGGGATTGGATGTTTTGCACAACACTGCACGAGACATTATGTAGGAGCGGGCACCTTGTTGTGATGAAGCTGCCAATTACGAGTCGCCCACAGCTGCTGCCGTTTCTGTTGTATCACACCTCTCAAGCAACTAAGAACATTGAGGCAGCACTTCTTATTCATTGTTTGGCCTGGAGGGGTGTACTTGTGATGGACAACACCTTCCCAATCAAAAAACACAGTCAACATGGTCTTGATCTCACTGCGACTTTGCCGCACCTTCTTCAGGCGTGGAGACGCAGGCGACTTCCACTGGGATGGCTAGGCCTTTGCTTTGAGCTCATAGCCTAGATCCATGATTCATCTCTGGTTTTGTGACCTTGAGGAAACCTGGTTCATTGGTAGCAGTTTGAATCAAGTCATTAGCAACGACAGCACAATGTTCCTTCTGCTCTGGTAGTAGAAACCACAGAACGAATTTTGTCACAACACATTTCATGCCAAAATCTTATGTCAAAATCTTGGACACAGTAGTTTTTGGAATCCCCAGATCAGCTTCTAGTTCTCACATGGTCAGTCACCAATCTTTGTTGATTGCAGCCCCTACACGTTCAACATTCTCAGGTGTTCTGCTTGTTGCAGGCCTTCCAGAACGTGAATCGCTTTGAACAGATTCTCGACCATCTTTGAAGCATTTGTGCCACACTTTTATTTGCACTGCACTCATTGCACTGTCCCCCAAAGCCTTCTGAATCATCTGAATAGTTTTCTGCAGAAGGAAGTTCAAATTTCACACAACATCTGAGGCAGGTCTTTTGCTCTACTCATTTAGTCATTTTGAATGTGACAGCCACACATTACACACGTTCACTCAACAACTTCTGCCACTCCCACTGACTAGTACAGTGAAGTCATCAGTGTTCACACCTGTGCATCCAGTTCATTCTCTTTGGCTGCCAAGTTACACCAACGTCACGCAAATTATTCTTGTTATATTAACAATGGCTGGATTTTTTACAGACAGACTTTGTATATCATTGTCCCAGAGAAAAAATCTCAATTTTGGGGGGACCACTTACAAAAGCAGCTGATTCTAGTACAAAACTTTGGGTCTGGAATTCCTGAGTCCTCCGAGAGAAAGGAGTGGGGCTTCAATCTGGAATTGAAGAGTAATCTGGAATGAGGAAGAGTAATTTGCATGCTGAAGGTGCCAAACAACCTCTTGAGTTGGGTCTGGGGGTCTGAAATCTTGACCCTGTATTCCTGGCCCCAGTGGCTTCTAGCTGGGTGACATTCTACAAGAAACTTAGAAACTCTTTTGTAACAGTGAAAATTGTTAATGGTGGGAAATTGTAACCCACCCCAGCATTCTTTTGACACTGTTTCTGTAAGAGCTGATTCTAACTAATATGTAGCTTGTAGATAAACAGCCTGTTTGTATAAGAATCCTAGGAACTAGCTTCAAAAGATACAGACTCCTGCCCTGGCTGGTGTAGCTCAGTGGATTGAGCATGGGCGGGAGAACCAAAGGGTAGCTGGTTTGATTCCCAGTCAGGGCATATGCCTGGGTTGTAGACCAGGTCCCGAATTAGGCTGATGCGAGAGGCAACCACACATTGATGTTTCTCTCCCTCTCTTTCTTCCTCCTTTCCCTCTCCTTCCCTTCAGGCATCCCAGCCTGAGGTTTGCTGGTTTGCTGACCTTCAATCATGGAGCCAGGATGATGTGAGACGTGAAGCCCGGATGACTAAACCAGAATGATGCACAATGGACCATCACTTGGCTTATCAGAATGGACTGTGCTCGTCTGCACGTAGAGAATGTTCCAACCCTGCCCCCTTGATCTCTTTGTTCTGTTCCCGTCTCCTTCCTTCCTTCCAACTCCACTGACATGTGGAGATGGGCTTTGAGATACAAGTCCCCCATCTTCCAGGTGGCAGCACCAGAAAATAAATCATTTTTCTTTACATCAGCACCTGCCTCTTGAATATTGGTTTTCGTAGTGGCAGGCAGACGGAGTTTTGTTCAGTTACACTTTGACTCTCTAAACCTCATACCTATAAAAAAGGGGTGAGCCAAAAGATTTACTTATCAAGAGTGTTATTAGGATTAAGAAGTAGCATCTAAATAGGTTAGACAAGTGCCTGGTGTACAAACAAGGGGGAATTCCCCCAAATGGAATTATCTTCTGGTGGGTGGGCCCCTTGAAGTACAGGCTTCCTCTGCTAGGTGTTCTAGGAACCCATCTGTACCCATGTACTAGCTGGCATTGTTGTGAGAGGCTGCATTTGGCTTCAGTGAATTTGTTTTTAAGACTCAATGTGTTTGCCCATTTCATGATGGTCGATTTACTAACGCACCTGCATACACCGCACTGCGTGTTCAGTAGTTTTCGACCAAAAATGGCATGACCCCTGTACCCTACCCTCTCTATTCACCCAGTCCCACCCTGAGCAACTCTTTCTTTCTGTTTTCCCTGATGCAAAAAGGCCTCAAAGGGAAACATTTTGCTTATGTGGAAGACATGGAACAAAAAACGGCAGAAGCACTAAGAGGCACCAAAATCAATGAGTTCAAAAACTATTTCGAACAGTGGGAAAAAGTCTCAATAGGTGTATTGCATCAAATGGAGTGTGTTCTGAAGGTGATTGAAGTTTAAACATGTAACAATAAATACATAATTTTTCAAAAGTAAATTCCAGTTTTGGGGGGTCCCCCTTCATAGCTCACAGCACCTGCTGAGTGTTACTATGATTCGCCTCAGCAAAAACACACATTGTATTAACTGGTGACTCTTTCCACTAGGCATATTCTGAAATTTTCTCTTTTGAGTTCTGAGGCTTTTAGAGTTATGATGGAAATGTCCACTGGCGACTCCTTTTAAACCTTTTCTTTTTAATCCCTTGTTAAGAGAGCGTATTCAATTAACTTCTCTCTACAGCAGATTTTCTAAAGAATATTTTGAAGCCTAGTTTTCCCAGAGAAAGTTACTGCGGGGGAAAAAAGAAGTGAGGTGGCGTTAGGTGGGGCATGGGTTTCCGGGACCAAAGAAAGCATGGGGAACACTAGATGAAATTGTTTTTGAAAAATTTTTCAAAAAATCTTATCATTGAGTTTTAGTGATTTAACTATAATTTAATAAATACCTAACAGTGCTTACTGTGTGCAGGCATTGTTGTAAATGCTAGTAGCTATAAATTGTTATAAGTGCTAGTATTTATAAATTCAGTGCTTACTGTGCACAGGCATTCAATTGCCTACTGTGTGCAGGCAATACATTGTTGTGAGTGCTAGTATTTATGAACTTAGTACTTACTGAGTGCAGACACTGTTGTCAGTGCTAGGTGGTATTTATAAAAATACTAACATACTCATCCTACGAGGTAGAAGATATCCTCATTTTAGCAATAAGAAAACAGGGAGGTTAAGTGCATGGCCTAAGGCATCACGGCTAAGAAAGGAAGAGTTGATTCTCTGGTTCCGGGGCTCTACTTGGAACACCTCGCATGTACTAATAGGCGGTTTGAAGGTCCAAGTGGGAGCCTGACTCGAAGGCACACTTCCTCTGACTACGTAATTCCCTGCACTTCTCTGGCCGGAGAACCTCCTTTTTCACAGAACATCTGCGGGACTAGTTTTCTCCATAAATCACAAACTCACAGATCTCAGTGGAGGAAGGAAATTTATATTCCTGAACCTGGCTTTTTGCCAGATATAGTGCTGGAGTTTTGCTCCCCATGGTAATAGGTCATCAGGACACAAGCAAAGCTTTGACCCGAAAATGATGGACTGTCCTTGCATTTGATTAATAAAGTCTGTATGAAATAGCATATAGCTAGATAGCTCATCCTACTGCTGAATTTTCCCATCCATCAGACACAATTGTTTATGCTGTCAGCCAGAATGAAATAAACTAGGTGTTGGGATCATAAACAGCAATCTCGAATTAGATCACAAATCATTTCCAAAAGACCTAAGCCCACCATTGTGCTGAAGCTGTTTGCGTTATATAGAGCCCAGGGTTTTGACCTTCTCCAGACATGACCCATCTCCTTAATCAGGCTTGACCAACCACCTCTGGTCTCTTTCCTCCAAAACATTCCTACTACCTGGCAAAACAATGCAGATTGTTCTAGAAGCCACCTCTCTTTGTGAAGACACATTATTATCTGGAGTTGGGAATTTTAAACTACAGCATAAACAGAATAAAGTCAGAGTTTAGAAATAAACATCCCATACTCACCGAAATCTTCAGAAAGTTAAAGAAAAAGGCACATACAATTTCAATGTAATAGCCTTGGCAGCTATAAAGTACAGTTGGAAGGCATCTCTGAACCAGGGTGTTTGATTTAAGATAACCTAGGCTGAACATAGAGGTGGAAAAGTTGAAAAAAATCATCAGAGTGTCTCGCGTTTGTTATTCCTTCAAATCTAAATGACAACAAAGCCATCATCCATCTCTAAATAAAGAAATTATTTTTATAACTAATTTGTGTTTACATCTTCTACTTCATTTAAATGTTTGCTAATAGGGATGAGCAAATAAATCTCCAAATATTCTTAAACACATGAGCACAATTTATGTTTCACTGTGCACCATTTATATATCTCTTTAAAACTAAAAATAATTCAGAGATAATTTTGTTTGTTCTGTTTTTACGTAGAATGAAGTAGGATGTTCTCTAAATGTAATTGGATTGAACTGTAATTTTTACCCCACTACAGCTGAAGCTACCATATCAGCCTTTAAGGTATTCCTAAGAGAATAGTAAACAAACTCCCCTCAAAACCGAGAATGTTCACTTTTTTGGAAATTACTTTTCTTTGAGAAATACTTTGCAATGATAATGTGTTAAGAATAAATTTTCCATAAAGTTGTAAAACTACAGGAACACGTTTTTGTAAGAAAAAAAATCAGTTGTACAGAAAGAACCACAAGGCTTTGATATTTGATATCAACCTTGGTGTTCAGATACTTACTGTATTTTTCAGACCGTAAGACACACCTAGGTTTTAGAGGAGAAAAATAGAAAAAATGTTTGAAGCAAAAAATGTGGTAAAATATTTAATAACATAGATACCATAATATTTCACCAATGTAATTATAATCAGAACTCAGTAGCAGCATTAACAACCATTATTCCTCCCAAATTTTGGAAGGGAGGAATGTGGGTCTTATAGTCTGAAAAATACGGTATTTAATGAAAAGCAACTCGTTCCTCCCTTCTTTGGAAACTCATGGCCAAGCACCAAGTAATTTTTCTCTGCCTATTCCTTATTAGGAGAGAGATGAACGTATGACCAAGGTAGTAATGAAGGCATGTTTTATTAATTTGTCTTTTTTTTCATCTCTCTGTTCTGCCTCTCTGCTGCCCGCTATTCAACAAGGGTTCTGATCTACACTCATTGCTGTAAGTCATACACATGGCAGAGCAGAAAAATAAAGTGAAGAAGTAAAATACTTCCCTTTCCAATTTTGTTTTCCAGGGCCTAAGCACTAGGCGCAGGAGGGTGCAAACTTTTGGCGTCTCTGGGCCACACTGGAAGAAGAGTTGTCTTGGGCCACACATTAAATACATTGGGACATGTAATCACAAACAAATCTCATAATGTTTTAAGTAAATTTACTATTTTGTGTTGGGCCAAATTCATAGCTACCCTGGGCTACATGCAGCCCATGGGCCGTGAGTGGGACACCCCTGTGACCAGGGGCATTTAGATGATTTTCACAG
The DNA here is from genome assembly GCA_004027735.1 of Carollia perspicillata. NCBI lineage: Eukaryota > Metazoa > Chordata > Mammalia > Chiroptera > Phyllostomidae > Carollia > Carollia perspicillata. Next base: position 108,656 of record PVKM010000005.1, read on the forward strand.
TGAGATAAAAAAGACAGAATTCCTGATCATAGGTAGCCCTGAATTTGACCAGAAACACTAGGAAACTTTTCATCAATCTAGAAAGAGATTTCCCTCGACTGGGTAGTGGATAAGAGAGTAGAGATTCAGAGCTTGTCAGATTCAGGAGGCCAGGATAAATGACTTCATGTTACTTCCAGGCAAAAGCTGACCATCCCACCCAAACACACCTCTTTGAGAACTGTTTGTAGCCTGGCAAAATCTAATTAAATTCTAGGCCATGTATCAAATAAAAGACCTTCATGAGAGATGCTGGGGAGTACCCAGGGCTATGAGATCTTGGTCCACAGAACTGCTCCCTCCTGGATCCCACCCTTCCCTGGAACAGCCCTACCTAAGGACAACATCTCAACAGCAGACAGCAGCTTGCCCAGTGAAAGACAAGCAGTAATTCATTCATTCATTCATTCATTCATCCATTTTAATTAAGTCAACAGATATATATTGAACACCTCCTGTGGCTGGGCACCCTTACAGGCATTGGGCAGAGAGAAAAGAGCCGCATGGCTCTTTCATTCTCCTGGGGAGACCAACAATAAATAGATAATATAAAATATGTCAGGTAGCTGTAAGTGCCATGAAGAGAAACTGGTCTTGGGGATTAGAGAGAGAAGGGGGAAGATTCTAAATATGCGCTAGTCAGGGAAAGTGGCTGTGAGGAAACGGCATTTGAACAGAGACCTGATTGCAGGGAAAGTGGGAGACAGCAGGAAAGCCTGGAGGAGAAAAGTGCTCAGGACAGAGGCGGCCATGAATATTGTGTGAAGACTCTGGGCCTGAGCCCTGGCTGGTGTGGCTCAGTGGACTGAGCACTGGCCTGTGAACCAAAGGGTCGCTGGTTTGATTCCCAGTCAGAGCACATGCCTGGGCTGCAGGGCAGATTCCCAGTTGGAGGTACACGAGAGGCAACCACACATTGAAATTTCTCTCCCTTTCTTTCTCTGTCCCTTCCCCTTCCTTCCACTCCGTCTAAAAATAAATAAAATAAAATCTTAAAAAAGACTCTGGGAACAGTGAGAAGAAAGAGGGTTAGGCAGGAGCTAGTTTGTGAAGGGAACTCACTGTGGGGTGCAGAACACAGAGGTGACATTTAATAGGCCACTGCAGAACAAGAATGGCACAAGCAATGTTTACAGTACACTTAAGTGTCCCGGTAAGAAGCATCAAGTGCCTCTTGAGTCGCACCGAGCTCCAGCTGAGGCAGCTGAGGTGCGCCTGCTGCTCAAGGCACTTCGTGTAGACTTCTGCCTGTGAGTTTCCAAGGGAGACTTTTTTCCTTTCTTTTGTGTGTGTGTGTATTTTATAATGCATTTTATTTCAGTGACAAGATGTAATATAGGACATTAAAAAGATAGCATTTATAAGATCACTCAAAAAGCACATAGGATAATTATATACTACACATTAGCTAGTGCAATTAACCCAGAATTTCATAGTACAGTATTATAAGTATGTTAATGCCATATACCAAGTACACAAAATTGGTTAAAAAATATACAAGGGTCTAAAAATGCCTATTTCACCAATGGAGACCATTTTATGTGATTTGGGAATGTAAACAAAGTTACTGTTATTTATCATTTTATGAAGAATTTAAAATACTGTCAATTTTTTTATCCTCATCCAGAGATATTTTATAATTGATTTTATAGAGTGAGGAAGTGAGAAAAAGGAAGGGAGAGAGAAAGAAACATCAATTGGAAAGAGAAATGTTGATCAGCTCCCTCCCTACCCTATATGGCCCCTGACTGGGGGTTGAACCCAAAACCTAGGTGTGTGTCCTGACCTAGGATCAAACCTGCCACCTTTTGGTGCACAGGACAATGCTCCAACCAACTGAGCTGCCCAGCCAGGATTTTTTTTAATGTACTGGTTTCAGGGGTACAGCTTAGTGGCTAGACACTCATATGCTTTACATAGTGTTCCCCTTGATATTCTCAGCACCCTAACTGGCACCACGTCTAGTTATCACCATATTATTGTCTATATTTTTATACTTCTTTCCTTCCTTGTGACTATTTTGTAGCTACCGATTTGTACTTCCTAATCCCTGCACCTTTTCACCCAATGCCTCCACCTACTTCCCCTGTGGCAACCATCAGTTCTCTCTTTGTATCTATGAGTCGGGTTCAATTTTGTTTGTTTACTTCTACATGTAAGTGAAGTCATATGGCATTTGTCTTTCTCTGACTGACATATTTCACTTAGTGTAATACCCTTTATGTTCATCTATGCTGTTGTAAATGGTAAGATTTCATTCTTTTTCATGGCTAATATTTTGGTGAGATATTTTAAAGGTCAACTATATCATTCAAATTATTGGGAAGGCTATGTGGTAAAATGTCAAAACAAATTCTGCTATGCTACTGGCTTAAATCACATACAGAATCTATAATTTCATTATTTTTCAAGACCATTAGCATTGGTTAATTTCAGATACAGAACATATGGTATCTGTATGTATATTCCTACTGTTTGAGAGGCAGTGATGGAATTCTCAGAGAATTAGGGGCTCACTTTCTTCCTCACCTCTAGATTTGGGTGTAATCCTTTCAAATGCTGGTTTAGAACCTGGTACTTTTCCTTCACGGCTCTTATCACAATTTTGACGACATATTTATGTGTATGATGGGGTTAAAAAATAATTTGTTTAATAGCTGCCCTCGGAATTTAGACAATAAACTCCACCAGGGCAGAGGCTAATTCTATTTTGGTTATCATTTTATCCTTTTGCTGTCATTAGTTCTAAAATGTAATAATATCATCAAATAAAATATGGTCCAATTAACTTTTTGAGCCTCCCCTTTCTCCTGATGCCTATTTTATGGAACTAGAAGCAATATGTATAAATTATTAGCACAGAGCCTTGCACACAGTTGGCACCCAATAAATGGTAATTATTCATTTTATTATTGTTATTATGATAAAGTAGTTTTTCTTGTTTTCCTCAATTAATGCAATATCACAAGGACTTTCATTGACTTAAGGACTTAAGTCATTTCATTTCCTTAAGGACTTAATGTCATTAAATATACTTTTGAATCATTATTTTCCTGGGCTACAATACACACTTTTTATTAGACTATTAATTTTTAAAATATTTTTTTCTTGTTGAACATGTAGTTTTTCTCTAGCTCACTAATCTAAATAATCCTGTAGTGAACATCCCTGTGCATAAAAGTATAGCTAAGTTCCTGCTTAGTTCTTTAGGGCAGTTCCTAGAGAAGGAAAGGCTGGTTTGCAGCATACAGAGTTTTGATAGAAATTTTCTTTATATAATGCTGAATTGTTTTCCAGAAAGTTCAGCCTAGTTATTTTCCCAGTTGTGGTGTAAATAGATACAACCACTTCACTGCGTTCTTGACACCATGAAGTATTTATTTTACTTAAAAATTTATTTATTTATTTATTTATTTATTTATTTATTTATTTATTTATTTTTAGAGAAAGGGGAAAGGAGGGAGAAAGAGGGGGAGAAATATCAGTGTGTGAGAGAAACATCCATCTAATAGGTCGCTTCTCCAACCGGGGACCTGTCCTGCAAGCCAGGCCTGTGTCCCAGATGGGAGTCCAACCACAAACCTTTGGGTCTGCGGGACAATGCCCAACCCACTGAGCCACACCAGTCAGGGCTTATTTCTCTTCTTAATTTAATAGTCAAAATGGTATCTTATCGTCATTTTAACATGTATTTAATTACCAGTGATTTTGAACATTTCTATATCCTCAAAACACTTGCTTTGCTGGGCCCCTTGGACCCCACTTCACTGCTCTTTTTTCTGTTTCGCTGGGTGCTTCCTCTCAGTCTCCTCCGCGGCTTGCTGCTCCTCAGCGCCCCAGCTTCACGTTCAAGGATCTAATTGGTCTCCTGGCCTTCAACACTGTATTTAGGTCAGACACACCCCGATTTATATCTCTAATCCAGATACCTCTCTTGAACTTCAGACCCATAAATCCGTTTTCTGTTCAATGGCTTCACTCAGATGTCTTGTAAAAATAAAACAAAATGACATTTCAAACACAATTACACAGAACTTCTAATGTTTTCTTACAAATCTGTTCTTTTTCAGTTTTACTCATCTCTGTTGTTGCCAACTCCGTTCTTCCAGACTCAGGCCCCCAAACCCTGGACTTCCTGGGGAGCCCTCTTTCTGCCACTTCCCATGTCTGACCCATCAGCAAGCACAATGGGATCCTCCTTCAAATATAGCCATAATCTGACCGATTCTCAAAATCATCAGTATTTCATTGTCATATAGCTTTCTTTTTAATGCTATCTTGACCCAGTTCTGAGGCACTAGCTGGAGGCTGGTCTGCTTCCCTTCTCAGCCAATTAAGGATTAAGTCCGCACTTCAACAACTTTCCCTGTTGGGCTCTCCCACTCAGGACCACTAGATACCCGCCCTCTTCACTCCTCAGCCAGATAAGTGGGTACCAGATAAGTGGCACCAGCGTCAATGCCCTGGAGCTTGCAAATTAGCAAATCAAATTAGCCAATCCACAGGGGCCCCCATGGAAACCTAACTAATCCTGCCCTCGGAGAATTTAGATATGGACAGGTAAAAATAGTTTTTAAATAACACTCAGAAGACTTACTTTATTTTTCTGTAAAACCATAAATAAATGACTCAAGTACAGTAAACCCTTGAACAAAATGGCTTTGAACTGCACAGGTTCACTTTTTTCCAGTAAACATGAACAGTACCGGAAATGTATTTTTTCTTCTTTATGTTTTGCTTAATAACAGTTTCTTTGTTCTAGCTTACTTTATTGTAAGAATACAGCATATAATACAAAATATGTGTTAATCCACTGTTTGTTATCTATATATTTTCTGGTCAACAGCAGTTATGTTTTTGGGGAGTCAAAAGGTATAGATGAATTTTTTACTAACCCTGCATTGTTCAAGGTCAGCTGTGTGTGTGTGTGTGTATGCAGGTACTTCTTTAAATTCTATGACCAAATGTTCTTTTTTTAAATAAAGATTTTACTTATTTATTTTTAGAGAGAAGAGAAGGGAGGGAGACAGAGAGGGAGAGAAACACCAATGTGTGGTTGCCTCTCACATGCCCCCAACAGGGGACCTGGCCTGCAACCCAGGCACATGCCCTGACTGGGAATTGAACCAACGACCCTTGGGTTCAGAGGCCCCTACTCAATCCACTGAGTCACACCAGCCGGCGCCCAAGTGTTCTTAATAAAGACTTCTTATTGTGTTTTGGCATTTTTTATTTTTCCTAACTGAGGTTTAAACCTCCTTTTGACTCTGATAAATCTCTCAGAGTGGATGAAGAATAGACTGACAGAGACAGTGGAGAGAAATGAGACTTGCAGCGAGAAGAAGAAGACTCTAAGGAGAGGAGCTTTCCTCCTGTGCAATTCCATCCTTTCAGTTCATTGTCCCTCTCTGTGTTTGGCCTTAAATGTATCTTCTTAAGGATCAAGACAGCATTTTCGCTATCAGAATCAATGCACCTTTCATGAAAAACAATAATGATGGCATAAATAGCATCTTTCATTGAGTGTTACAGCATAATGCAGCACGACATATTTTAGGTCACTTACTTGTCACACTAATCCTAGAAAAGCAGTGCTATTTCAATCCTCATGTTATCAGTAAAAAAGCCCAGGTTCGGAGAGGTCAGTTGAGAGCTGTCCCAGAGTTCACTGCTTGATTGCTACATGGGGGTCAGATGGCCTAATCTTTCACGTTATTGGCAGAGAGAGAAAACTTACCTCAGGAAACTGACTTGGGTAAACTCAAGAGCAGATGCCTCTGAGGAAACTCTTGATAGTAAGGGTATCCTGGCTGGACATTTATTAGAAGGGCAAAAAGCAATCACCACTGGGCCCTCTTCCTGCTTTTAGGGGGAACCGAAGGATCCCGTGCCTTTCTCTGAGCTCTGACTGACAGCCAGGTCAGCTCTCAGCGGTGGTTTTACGTCAAGAAAATCAGTCTGACCACAGTGATCTATGCGAAGGAAAGGAACTCCTTTCTGCCCCAGCACCTCAATACAGCTTCGTATCAGGGCACCGCGTAAAACAACGGAAAGGCCACAGGACTCCTCTTCTCCTCCACCCTGCCTGCCCACCCTGCCCCTCTGCTGTGCTCCAGGCCACTGGAGTCTCCTGCGATACTGAAGCCCTCCTTTCCACGTTCTTCCTTAACAGCAATGCTCCTTTCTTGTTTGCTGACTACTGCTTAACCCGCTGAGATCTCCGGTCTTGTTCAAATAGCAGACATTTCTTCAGGAAGACAACAACAACAACAAAAAGACATCTAATTAAATTCTAAATGACAGCACTTTACAAAAAGGGAGGGAGCCTTATTTTTATTTTTATTTTTTTGCAAGTCACTAGTTCTGTTTCGTGTGATTTGCTCTTGCTTGTTCAGAATCTTGCTTCAAGGCATTCTGACGCAGATTTAAAACATTCTAGAAGGAAATAAAATGCAAGGTCTTATGGCATTTAGAATAATTTGTGCAGCTCATCCTCCAGGCTAACAGCCAAACTGCAGTTGGAGAAGTTTCCTTCACATTCTATCAAGGCTAGCACCGCGATAAATCCTTTCGGAAGGAAATCTAAATTGCAATTGTATAGAGAAATCTGGGGAGAAAAATAGTCCAGTGTTACCCTGCAACCCCCAAATATTTGTAAACTTCTCTGAAAAAAACTTGTCAGGAGAATATTTGGTAGAAGTGTAAAGCTTCCAAGTAAAGTTTGTTGCAGCTGTTAAGAGGAAGGCACATTAAAAGAGGCCAATTAACATTTATCAAGAGATGTTGGCATTTGTGAAGAGCATTTACTCTGGGTGGCCAAGTACATTTCTGTGTGTATTCAAAGTGGTAGGAATCAGAAAATAAGAAGCCAGTCACTGGGTGGAAGGTGGGGTTCCCACACGGCCTAGAGAAGCAGACTCTAAGGGACCCTCATTGGTCTTCTTTTTTTGACACATTTTTAAAATTTCCAAAAACTGCAATTGCCCTACCTTCAGAGTTGAAGAAGTACATGTGTGGATGACAGCTTAAGGCGCCCACCGCCTGCAGGAGGGAATCAGCGTCGGCTAAGGCGGTAGTTTCCTGCTCGCAGTCCTATATTCTCTCTCCTTCCGCCCTCTTGTCTGCCCTGCCCGTGTTCCTGCTGCACCTTTGGGCAGTAGGGTACAGGTAGGAAATCTGGTTACCTGTCAGTGGGAGGCATACGGGAGGCAGCCGTTGGGTCCTGTTCTTCTACAAGCTTTTTGCATCTCCAGGGAACGCCCTCATGCTCTGAATGCACTGAATGCACTGAATGCACTGAAGCTCAGGGCCATGACCTTTAAAAACAGAGTCAGGTTTATGGGAACCAACTGGTTTCATGACCAAATCTTAATAACTCCCCGATGGCTAAATCATATTTATTGGCTCCCTTGGAGTGCTCTGAAATACTTCAGTGTTTCCTCAAATCGTCCCAAGGCAGTTTGCACTGAACTCTTCTCGCTGTGGACTGCTTCACATCTCTGAGGCTCTGGCTTTAGTTTTTTTCAGTCTTGACTTTCCTCGTCTTCCCACTGGATCTAAGATCTGGTTCTGCCCTTTAATAACATTTGACGGTATCCCTGGTTCAGGTTTCATCCCTCAAGCCTCAGGTCCCCTTCTGAAAGTGAAACCATTTGATCTTTCTAATTTCTTTCTTTTAACTCAGATTTGTTGAGCTTTGTGATCACCACAGAGCATATACTAAATCATTAATTCTGAGGACAACTTGGCAGGTTATGTATTAACCTTATATAAACTAACAAACAAAAAAATCACTGGATCATTTACTTGATGAACAATACCTTAAATTCAAACCACAAATAATTTAATTAATAAGTTTATATTGACCAGGAGGAAACTGATATATGTCATTATCCTGTTTTATCCTCACCAAGGAGGAGAGTTAACTTCTACTTCAGGTGGTCTTGATTGCCTGGGTTTTCCTGGATTTTTAGATGATGAAAAAGAGAGTTCTTATTGTACAGATTGGTAGACCCTGGCAGGTCTAGCTGATTTCATGTGGAAATCTGGCAACTTACGCTGTGCTCTTACTTTGGGGGAAAAGGAATGCTTCATTTGCTGAACGTGAGTGGGCATTTCACACATGCTGATGGGCTTGGGTTTCACTAGTAGAGGCCTGAGATCTGGAGATGTGGAGTGGAGATCTGAGGACTAAGTAAAAATAGTAGTTAGGGAGCAGTGGCCAGACCCGAGGAGTCGTCTCCAGAATGGTCCCCAGCTTTCTCCCCTGCAATTCACCCATCACTTTGCCTACTGGGTGATATTTCCGAAATAGTTCAAATGATGTGACCCCTCTGTTTAGACACTTTCAGTTGCATCTACGGTTTTGAAGCTAGACTTTGAAGTCCTGTTGAGGTAATCAGGGTCTTAACTCTCTGGCCCTGTCTACTCTTCAGACATCCCCTCCTTGCTCCCTCTTTTACAGACAGTCCGTTGGCTCACAGCAGCTGGCCTGATACGTCTGTGCTATCCCTGGTGAAATCCTACTCACTTGTCAAGACCAAGTTCAATATCACTTTCTCTGTGGGAACTCTCCTGACTCCTTCCGTGCTGAATGAACTCTTTCCGTTTCTGTGACTTTGTTGTACCATTTCTGTCCTGGGACCTATAATCCATTATTTGCCATATTTGTTCAAATGTTTGTCTCCCCCACTATGCTGTGGGTGAACTGAGACCAGGGACCTTGTCTTTTTTTTGCTTTTGTAGCCTTGGAGTCAAGCAGATTTTATAGCACAGGTTAGACATTTAATAAATGTTTGTTAAAATAAACTGAGGGGAAAACACTCTCAACTTCCTGGCAAAAGGTTCTGATTCTGCCAGGCGACCTGGGAGGAGAAGACGTGGTTTCCAGATTCACAGGAGACATGCCTACAGCCAATTTGAAGGTTGCATGACTGTCATTAGCATCCGTCTTTAACACTTGCACTGCATTATTTAAAGAGATGGCACACGTTAATGATTTTTAAAAGCACTGACCTTAATTTTTTTTCTGTTCTTAGGGAAAGTTGCATGACTTACAGCTGTAATTTTGCCCTTTTGGCATCAAAAAGACAATTCACACCATTTAAAATTGCAGTTCTGAATTTACTCCATGATATCAAAGTATAAGCAATACAGTCCAAAAGACCCACACAGAGGTAAGCTTTAGAAAGGCAGGATTGCGCCGCACAGAGCAACTGCTCCTCCTCTGACTGGAATGCCCGGCGGCTTCCCGCACCTGCTGCCAGGCTCTGGGTTCAGGCCTGTGTGCATTTGGTGGTTGTGAAAAGGATCGTCCCTGCATGGTGGATGAGGAAACAGGGAAAGAATATTTGGAAATCCTAACATCTTGCTTCAGACCTTCTACATAAATTAGCTGAGATACACACCCAAAAGCCCCTGAGAAATAGGTATAATCATTTCCAATTTGGGAAAGGGGATGGAATATTTGAGAAACTTCAGTAACTCGCTTGGAAAGTTGTTAGAGCTCACAAACCAAGACGAGTGACAGAAGCAAGCGCTGAACTAAAACTCCTTGACTCCCAGTGGTTGGATTAAAAGTGGCCCCTAAAAACTCACCTGTCTGACCTAGAAGGACTCAACATTTGGGCTCTGTGGGTTGTGGGTGGGGGCCAAGCCTCCATGCAGTGGCATCTATGCCGTTCTAGGTCCTTCACTTTCTACAGTTCATGCTAGTTGGTATCAGTCCCCATTCTAGGGCAGGTTTACAAGAAAAAGGATTTTTGTCACTAGCCTGTAGTTCTGGACACTTCATTGACTTTTCTCCCACAATAGGAAAAATGTCTCTAAAGCTAATGGTAGAAAAGAAACAAATATGTTGAAAGACAAGGGTAAACATATTTAAGAAATTAAAACAAAGTGATCATTTATTGTTTTTAATATGTAGTTAAATATGACAGCAGTATTACACAAATTGTTCCCTTCTCTGCCTTCTAAGATCCCAAAGTTGTTGACTTCAACTGAAAGTGAAAAACAAAATCAAACATGATTTAATCCTGAAACTAGCATTCAACAGAGAGAACACAGGTAACATTTGGCACCACTCGCCTCCAGACCTTTAAAGATGAATTATGTCGCCATGGCAGTCAATAGATACACTGGCTTTCTTACAAAATCATCACTGAGAAGAAAGAAAAAAAAAAGATTTCCCACATACCGTAAGCAGAACCAGAAGAATTACAGAAAAACTTGGTTTAAGAAGCTGTGTGAGGAAATCTTTAATGAATTATTGCAATCATAGGATCTCCAGGTAAAAGAGAGATGGCAAATTGATGGGCTGTAAGGAAATACATTCAAACTTAGATAATTATTCTTACAGTGAAAAGAAGCAAGAAGCTTGCAGAAGTCCGTAGCATCTGAATTACTGAGTTTAAACAGTAGATTTCAATAAAGATCACATCTCTTCTGCTATCAGACACCATTAGTGCAAATTCGGATACAATCATTTTTACATTTGCAGGTTCAGGTACATGAAGCATGAGGTCATTGTGGAGTATGCAGATGTCATTCTCTGTCCCAGAGAGTGCAGCCCCAGAACGTCTGATTAACACGGCCAAGGAAACAGACATGACGCTCAGAGGCCTGGACTACATGCAAAATACTCAGTCTTCCAAACCCTGTAGTAAATGAAGTTTTGGAAAACTTCTGCAAAATTAACCTTTGCCTGAAAGACACGTCCTTGATTTGATGGACAGACTACGCTTTGGAAAAGAGTGAGAAAGAAACCTGCTATGTGCTGTGCGCACCCACACGGTCCTCCCTCCTTGTTTGAGGTTGACTGGGTTCAGAGGGTCAGATTTCCCCCCAGTGTTCTCTCTCGGCAGCACCACAGTGGGCTTTGTGATTCTGACAAAGGCTACAATTATACCCACTTTGAAATGCATTTACAAATATTCTGTGTGCTGGTGCAACTGGCATAAAACACAGACAGCCCCCGGGCGCCCAGCTTCTCCTTTCACACTTCAACATTGCAAGTTGCTACAAGCAGACTTACCAGAAACAGTAGTAAATTCCTGGCATTGGGAGTTCCCATGATCCCAGCTGGCATGCAAAAAAGGCTGTCTCTCTTTCCCTCTGAAAACAGTGTACTTCCCAGGCACTGTCCAAATGCCTTAAATGAGGCAAATGAAAGATTTGTTTTGACCAACCTGTGAAAGACTTTCCCCTCTCAGCTAGGGCCCCGAGATTTAGTCATAATATATACAAAATGTCTGTCCAAAGAAACTTAATTTATTTCCCTAAAGTGATTTTAACATCTCTTATCAAGGGACGCTCTGATTTTACTTAATGGTATTTTCCAAGTAGCCTGGCAGAGGGCACTTAATTTGAGATTTTATCGCCCTGCTAAAATATGACAATCTGAGCATGTTTTTTTCAAACACTGTTAAAATGATCACAAAATTCCACTACTATGCCTAGACAGTAGTCCTGGAATCTGTCCTGAGATGGTCAGACTTCACAGAGATCCTGCTATGGGTCCACAGGTAAAAGTGCCCTTTCTATCCTTTCCTTTAAAAAAAGTACTTTTTTAAAAAATTGCCTGTGTGCTGTGGCTCCCACATGGTCTCTGGTATGAGGAAACCAAAGACTGTGGCCTGTAAGTCACAGGAAGATGAATGGCAAGTCTCTTTTTGGTCATTACCTGACTCCGTAAGTAACCCAGGTCCCTACAGCCAAGGCCTCAGTGATAGGATCGGTGCTGTAGAAGAGGAACGGGTGGACGATGGCCAAGTCTTCGATTAATTCTGGGCATCCTTTACTTTCTGTATGCCACGTGTTTCTAGCATAACTTGTAGGATCTGTGCCCCAGTATCTGAATGACCTAAATTTGAGCTGATCCTAATGGAATATTTATTTGCACATTGCTCAGAGGAAGTTAAAAACTCTGCCCATAGCATATTTTGATCTTTATTTTTTTCTGTGAGTTGTCCCCATCCACCCACTCTTATGTTTATCTTTCCCCACATACAAACTTCTAAAATTAGTTTCATTCTATGTGTCTCTTCTGTAGGCACAAAGGCTTATAGCTGCATGATGAGTAAGTGACATAAATATATTTTTGGTAATGCTTGCGAAAATAGAGGGCGTGCTTCAAAATGAACATGTCGTTACCTGCCATGTCAACACTTTTACTGTATTTCATCAGGAGAGAATATTTTTTTAGTAATTCTCAAATGTTAATAAATCTTAGAAATTAGAAAACGATGAGTACCAGCATATGATTTGCATTGTTTTTTCCAACCTTTTATTGTGGATTTAAAGTAACATTGAATCTTACAGTGAGAATAATGGTCTGGAAATGAACAAGAATTAACAGTAAGCAGCAAATGATGATGTATTCCATAAACTACTATGGAGAAATGACTTAAGAAATTATATAACTTTATTCTCATAATTATCATCTTACTTCTTTTCAATAATCAGGGTGAGAACAGAGGGCACTAAATGGATTAAAAGTTATGAGGCAATAATTAGGCAATTGTATTACAATTTAAGTTGAAACTGAAGATCCACTTAATCAAAATGTTAAGTAACACCATATTGTCTGATACGACAGTAGCAGAGTAGAAAATTATACACACACTCGAGGCCCTCTAAGTTATGGTTTTCTGATTTCTGCGACTGTCTTATGAGAGCTCCCTCTGGGTGTGCTTGTCAATATTCTGTACCATTTGACTTTGTAATCAAGGCTTTCAATTGTGTATCCGCACTAGTGACTTGTAGTAAATAATTATGAGTGCTTTCAAAGTCTGGGCTGGGCTTTTAGCAAAGGAATACAGGGAGACTTGATAGGCCAGTGGGAGGGTTGCTGTTAATTGTGGCACTGTTCTTAAGAGGCAGGCTTTGTAGAACGTCACCAAGTGTTTTAATTGGTGTAGAAAAGACACAAGTTCTAATGGATGGATTCAGAGCTATCCATAGGAAATCACTAACCCTATAGGAAAACTGACATAAGGCACACCAGATCAGTAGAAACTTTGGCTTGATCTGAAACTTCCAATTTTCAATTACTTGGGATAGTGAAAAGGTTTTTTCTTCTTTTTTCCCCACAGAAAGACAATAAAAAAATCAGTATCAGAAATACAAAACTCACCAGATATACTTAAAATTAGAAGCACCAAACTTCGGCTTCTCTGCACATTTTGAAAGTAAAGATGAAGGAACAAGATTTGTAGATGTGTGACGCGACCAGAAGAAAACTCCTTAAAGTGGTCTCTGAGACTCTGAAGTTTTGGAAACCAAGCCCACAAACTGAAGCAAACTCCACTGCAGCAGCTGCTACAGCAGCCAACTAGCAGCCTTATCTCTAGCTACCAAAAAGTCAATTCCCAAGTCCAGAGATTATCAATCTTTCCATCTTTGCTCACTAAATTTGTAGAACTGAGAGCTGGAACAATAGATAAGGATGATATTGGATTGTGACTGAATTAGGGACTTTTTACAAACCCTTTAACACAAAGAGTCTATGGTTCCAGTCTTATTGTAAATAAAAACCTATCTGTGATAAAAATGAAGCTCACTAGCTAATCCAGTAGATTTCTAAATCCCACCCTAGGGGATATTAGTCATCACAACTAGATTGTGTGTGTGTGTGTGTGTGTGTGTGTGTGTGTGTGTGTGTGAAAGAGAGAAAGAGAGAGAGAGAGAGAGGAGACAGAGCTTTTGGCATATAGTTAACAGAATTAGTAGAAACTTGGAAACAGCCAAATGCACAGGACAACTTGTAGCCCCACTCCCCAATAAAGAATAATGGGCTCCAAAATGTCAGTAGTGCTGAGGTTGAGAACACCTGAGACAGTCTAATAAATGACAAACAGCCACACACACCTAAAGTGCAAATGCTTCTTTGATACACCGGTGCTTCTGGAATACCTTGAAAATATGATGTTAATGATTCACAAAGGCACAACACAAATATTGGTGCGAAAAGTGAACTATTATACTTAGTCAAAAAGAATTCAAGTGGCCTGAAAAGTCATCCAGGGTCTGGGACAACGTTGAATGAGTAACTTTTCTCATCAATGAAGTTAAGAGATCATTTGAAACAGAGTGAACAGCACAGATGTGTGTGCATTGATGTACCACATTTCAGAAACATTCTTTGGGAAAATTCTTGATAGGGCCTTATCTAAATAGAATGGAAAACTGGAATTGGAAATCGGATAGGGTAATAATATTGATCACACCTACTTGCTAATTGTGTTTGGGGATTCACCATACTACAATTATTAGTGGCATGCCCGATCTCTCACTATTTGTATTTATTACTATACTCATATACTACAAGATCTAGTACAGGAGCTCGGTTCCTGTAGGCCCTCAATAAGTGTTTAAGTTGATTGAATGGTTGAATGAATAAACCATTACAGGAATGAATCAAAGTGCTCTGTAAAATGTAAAGTGCTTTGCAAACACAATGGAATATTACTATATATGCGATAGGTAATCCCACAGAGCTCATATCTGCTTAACAAAACCTTCTCAGGGCAATACAGTTCAGACAGTTTAAGAGGTGAATAAAAACCCTGTAATAACTAGAACTTGAAATCACTGGTGATTAAAAAATGGCACCATCATTGAGAGAGCAGTATGATAGAGGAAGACTGGTCCACTGTCCCACAGGACAGAGCCGTGGGGTGTACAGTGAACAAAGCCAGCTCTGAGATGGACTGTGCCTGCTGAGCTGCTTGGTTGGCCTTATGTGCTGACAAAGGGGTGTAGGCAGGAGAATTAGAACAGAAATAACCTGTCAGGAGTGTTCAAGACCTACTTCAGAAAATAGGGAAATCACTTTTCTCAGCAGGCTTCAATTTTCTGGTCTGTGAAAACAGGAAGTTGAATTAGATGATGTCCCATGATTCTGGTATATGGATGCTGAAGCCAAGAGTCAGGGCAGGGATGAGAAAGAAAAAGCAAGAGCAACTTTTGGAATTAGTAGAGCTCATCGCAATAAAATACCTGAAAAATGTCTCATGGAATGCAAAGCAAAATAAGATCTCACAGGAGGAAGAAATTGTAACCACAGGCTCTATTTTTCAGTTAGTCTTATTTAAATATTCATTTCTTATCATGGAACGGAAGTGTCTTGAACCACAACATGGCTTCTTGCAAAACTTTTCCTCAAATGTACAAGAGACACTAGGGGCATCACCAAATTTATATTCTTTTCGAATGAGGAAATAACATAAGAATTTTTTTGCTAAAACTTAATCCATTATACTCATCCGAGAATATATATTATCTGTATATTAGCATAATTTAAATTAATTTTATTCATTTTATATAATCTTCATTTGCATTTTTTTACAGTTAAAATTAAGTTCCACACGTTTCTATTTTAATGTGACAGCCCCTTACATTGTGTTACAGGGATAAACTAAATATTTAAAGGTATTTGTGTTTGAGGTATCTCCTTCTCAAGAGAAGCAGGTGGTCAGCTTCTGGGCCTCCCTTTGCTGTGGAGAATAAACTGGGGAATCAGAAGAAACTAGAGGGGCTAAGAGACCGCATAATAAAGACGGGAGGCAGTTGAAGGGCGAACACAGGGGACATTGATGTGGGAGAGGGCAGATAGCAGGACATCTCTCCCAGCTATCTGTCCTCTCCCAAGAGATGTCACGCAGATGAAGCAGAAACACAAAATACTGAGATGAGGAAAAAGACACTTAAGCAATATTTCTGTTTGGTTTGACTCTATTCTGTTTTGGCACTTTCTCAAGAAACGTGTTTGGTCTGATTGTCTTTGAATGCTGTGTGGATTGGTGGACATCTTTTCCTCTGGATGCAAACGTGTGCTGGGACTGCACCAGTAGCTGTGCTTTGTTTGGGTTGCACTGACATCAGGTTGTAAAAGTCAGTGCATCTGTGCATGTAGTCAATCTGCATAATCATAATCTTGAAAGGAATATAGGATAAAAATGGTTTTATTTTCTCAGAGTGCAAACTGCGACTCATGGAGATTAAAGTGAATTTGTCAAAATAACAGTGGAAACTCAAAGCTGGGTCAGCTGTCTTTTTTTCGTTATTCCATTGGGCCTGAGATCAAAATTTTTAGATACAGCCAAGAACTACTAAATCTCCTCTTTTTCCACTTTTTCCTTTCTCTTCAAGGGGAGGGAAATAAAATGAAAGACTTCTATAGTACCACTTAATAAAACTTTCTGTGATGATGGGAACGTTCTGTGTTGTCCAATATGGTAGCCACAAGCCACATGTGGCTACTAAGCTCTTGAATGTGGCTAGTGCGACTGAAGAACTGAATTTTATTTAATGTTAATTAATTTAGATTTAAATAACTATTTGGTGAGTGGATATAATATTGGACACCCTAGCTTTAGAAGCTATATGTGACAGGTTATCAAACGCCCTATGTATCTCAAACTAAAATAATACTTGGGGGTTAATTGTAGGTTGTTGTTTATCTTTAGTTTCCTATTTATTAGTATATCCTGAAGTACAAATCATTCATGAACAAACCAACACTGTGGTCACAGATATCTGGTTGGCTTAAGATATTTTTTTGACTTTTAATACCTTTACCTAATCATTGAATATAGTTTTTACAAATAATTAAGATGAAATAGCTAACTTCCTGTATAGAACTATTTATCTGATTTTCCAGAAGTTTGTATGTGCTACCTTGCTATTATCAGTTTTTAAAATTGTTATTCTTTCTTTATACTCATAGTTTATTAAGCAATGTACAGATGTGCTCTTTCTAATACATAATATATGTAAAGTTCAAAGCATCAGCATCGATTCTGAATTCCCAGAAACATTCTGTATGCTTGCTCTTCTTTCTCAATAAATGGGCACCAAGAACAAAACAGATGCATAAAATAAAATGAAAGCATCATGAAAAGAGGGATTCAGCCAGCCTTTCCCTTACCACTAAAAGACTCATATACAGTAGAAACATCTTACCACCTTTAACTCCTAGTCATGTTAGGAAGCTTTCCCACACTTTAGCAGCCCTTTTCCTTCCAGAAAGTTGTCCCTATCACTTGGTGCTTTAGTTCACTGAACAATTCAGAGGCTTTTATGTTTTCCTACAAAACTGCCAATTCTTTTGAATCAAAAGTGGAAGATGGGAGGGTATAAAGATAACATTACTGCTTCAAAGAATTGTGTAAGAAGTTGGATATATAGGCAGGATTCATATAACTGTCAATCAACTGCGATTAGAAGCCACACCTACCACAAGAGCTAGTGAAAGAAGCGTCATCTTATCCTAAAAGGAATCGTCTATGTGTCCCTTATGTCTTTGTAAAATACCAGTTGCACCAGTTACATTGGCAAGTCATTTGGTTATCTCTATCTGGTCAAACCTACTCCACAAAAAAGCAAGTTGGGATATTTCATATAAACTGAATGAAGCTACGGCAGAGAGATTGTCATCACACCCTTTAATCACCTTGCTTGTCATTTTTTTCCTTGCAGTTATTAACTAAGCAGATTAGGGAAATAATTACCACCTTCACCAGGTACTTAAAAATGTAAAGCAAAATATATGTGATGGCAAATGGCACTAGTTTATGTTAGACAAGTGTGAATATACATATGATACTGTTAGTAAACTGATGTCCTTCACTGCAGACACTGTGTGAGATGCTAATCTGTTAGTAAAGTGCGGTTGAAGACATCTCTGCTTCTTAATACCCGAATCTGCAAATGGTAGACACTGTACCCTACGAAAACCAACAGCTTCTTGGCACAGGATGTAAGTGTCATGGGTTAAGATGTTGGTGAAATTGTACACATAGTACCTGAATTTTAAACTTTAGGAGCTCGGTATATATATTAACTACTTTCCTCCTCAAACGAATTTCTTTTCTATCTTCATTTAGGGGAAAATTTCAAAATCTGGATTTTCATTATAGGGCAAATGACGGCTTCATTTAAGGAGTGTTTGGCATCCACTCTAGTTAGCCCGGGAGGGTAGGGGATGATATGAATGGAAGGGCGGCTCAAGTAGGCAGGAAAATGATCTGCACTGCAACTAATTGAGCCACTTTTGCTAAATGACATAAAAATATTCTAATATTAAGGATTATTTTACAACTCTATGGAAGTATGCAGTAATGCACCTTGCATTTGTTTTGTCTTGATGACAAAAATGCACTCTTAGAGTCACAAGAGCCTGCCTTGTGTTAGTTATAAACAAAAATATATTTATATATATATTTATGTAACTACTATGTGCTTTAAAGAAAACTACTGGATGATTCAGCAGGGTTCTTTCCTTCCTTTTATCACCAGGGATATGCTGACTTCAATGGCTTCTTCGAAAGGAATCGACAATGAAATGGGCCTTTAGTACTGAAATGGCAAAAAGTAAAAAAAGATACCCACAGACTTAGAATCCCTTAACATTCTTGTTTCAAAAATGATTACGGAGCTATTCATCCTTTTGTTTCCTTCAGCCAAGAGCAACTGTGGCTTCATAGGACTTCACGCTTCGTAAAATGAATCCGAAGTTTTATTCTGAGGAGCGAGAATGGAAAGCCTCATTTGCTACTCCCTCTTTCCTAAACCTTGGCTAAAAGTCTGAAAATTCTGTCACAGATCACAGAAAGGGCATTCATTAACAAGAAAGGGGGAAGCATAGTTTAAACTTCCTGTGCAGATAAAAGATTCATCCTATAAAGTAATGAATTTGTTGGAACAGGTAGATCTGGACCAGAAAACCACGATCCTTTGGCCACACGTCTGATGAAGAGATAGAAAATGTCTTATTTTGTGTTTGTTTTTGCTCCCGCATGAACTGTTTTTCTCAGCAGTCTTGAAACATTCATCATTGCTGTTTTGAGTGAAAGGGTTCAGGCTTTGGAACACAGTTATCTTTGAGACATCAGAGAAGAATATTTGAACCAAAGGTGTAGATCCCTTGTGAACTAAAGTTTTGCTATAAGTATTTTTTTTCTCGATCCCTTTACAACCCTGCGCCTAAGCCAAGGGCACTGTAATCTTGTCATAATTCTGATAAGTCCACAGGAGATGTTCTGAGGGAACTATAGATGCCACCCCACTAGGGAATCCTATGTTCAGTGGGAAATAGTATCTTGTGTAAGTTTTCGTTTTTCTTGTACCCTTCCTGGGTGGGGCTTGTTCAAAAATTTTGTTTTCTTCAGGTTACAGCAGCTTAGGGCTCCTTTGTGTGTGTGTGTGTGTGTGTGTGTGTGTGTGTGTGTGTGTGTTTGTCTGTCTGAATGGCATAGGCAAGATTTTAGTCTTAACACCTGTAAGCCAGCACTGGTGCTGTTCTGTCCTAGAAATCTTAGCACTGCTCTGATACAATAAAACCTTCCTTCTCTCCCATTGGTTCAACTTCCGCATAGGCAGGATGGCCAGAACCTCTTCGAAACTTCATCGCAGGCCATCTGCTTGGGCGTCTCTAAAAGAGAAAATGAAAAAATAATGAACACCAGGGTGATGATCTCATCAGAAGAAAAATACATCTGTCAAATAGTTTAATTAACTTCTGAATTAAATTTAGTAACATGTAAAATTATCTCTTATTCGCACCACAGTTGGAATTACACACCCACACAGCCCCATGACTGACTGTCCATTGTGGCACTCCCAGTGCCTCTTAAGTCACAGTCTATTTGCCACACCTGCCCCTGTGGGATTGAACTTCTCAAAGGCAAGCTTTATGGCTTATGCATATTTATGTCTTAGAGATTCCATACATGCCCAAATAGTACTAGGCAAAAATGAACTGTAATAAAACAAGTCTTTTTAATATGTAGCCGCTGACTCTTTTCTCTAGGAGTCAATAGTGACATCACTTCCTTTTACTCATGAATTCACTCAAAACGTAAGGCCGTGAAATTCTGCAGGGTACTTAGAGGTGTATTTCAAATGAAGTGCTAGATTTTTCTAGCAAATAAACTAAAAGAACAATCACTTAATATCTTAAGAAATTATTTGTTAAGCTGAGACTTTACATATATGACATTTTGTGCTTCAAAATTAACAGCTGCCATACCCTCAAAACTGAATCTAACATCGGAGGGTGCAAACCAGCTTGACCCTATAAACCAAATAATTGTACATATAGACACAAGTCCTAAAATGCAGGTTATCTGTATCAACAGAGGAGTGTTTCTCCCTGGCATGCCTTCATCCAACAAGCCCCCAGTGATTTACAAATAGAAGTGAATCATCAAGTTATGGTACCAGACATACTAACATGCACTTCATGGTCATAATGACACTAGAAACTGTTACTCCATTGATTAGACTGCCTCAAGTTTTGGAGTAAATAAGGTATTAACTATTGAAGGAACTTTATTTCTATCTAAAGAATTTTAAAGTGAAAAATGTTAAATATCAGTGTAGTTACCTGGCATTTCATCACTTTCTAGATTTGCTAATTACATTCCAGTGTCAATGATTATTGGCTGTAGAAGAATTTTCCAATCAGGTAGGAATGAGTATTAGCCCTACATTCTGAAAAAATACCAATCAAGGTAATTACATTCTGCCTTCTAATAACATCATGTGCTGTCTATGTAACATTATGTGGTCAGAATACTTTATATGTAATAGCTAATTAAGTCCCATGAGGTAAGTGGAACTGAATTATCCTTATTTTCCAAGAGAACAAGTTAAAACTAAGAGCTAGTCAGCAAAATAGTGTCTTTGTTGGAACCAAAAATCATCATCAATAGAAATATTCAAAGCACCTCTCGGGAGATGGGCCTGTAGACCATGGTCACTCCTGTTTGTGGGAAAACACCAACATGCCACTGTACTCACTATTTATAACCCCCACTCTGGTTTTAGTGACTTTACAAGGGGGCTTCTGGAGCCACAACTGCCCTAGGCCTTCTCTGAGTCAAGAGAAGCTCCGAATCCCTGTCTTTACAAGGCCCACCTGGGCTGTGGGTCCGAGCTGGCAAGGGTAGCCCTGTGAACCGGCACTAGTACAGCCCAGCATGTAAAGACATTGTGCTATAGGTGACTTTTCATTAACAAGAGGCACAGATGACGAGAATATTGATGATGATGCTTGTGAAAGTTATATTTTGTTATCACAGTGTTTCCTGCTTATTAGGCGTCTTACATAGAGGATCTCATTTGATCTGCACAACCCAGTCACTTACATTTTGCTCAAACCTGTGAAGTTAGCAACTGGCAGAGCCAAGATTTAACACGAGGTTTATCTATTTCCAAAGTTAATTTTCCCCACTGTAGAACTAGTTCTTAAAATTCAGTGTGTTGTGTATAGCTCATCTGAAATTTGTGAGCATAGTTCCATTTTTATTTCACTCTTAAAACTATAACATTATCAACAACTTCAGTATTCTGTTAATATGTCAGAAATACTAAGTTAATAATTCTCTGTCTTAGTTGGAAAGACTGCAGGATTAAAGACAATGCTTATGTACTTGGCAAGCTCATCACAGAGGTCCTCCACATACAGTACAAAAATGTGGACAGCGAAGCTTCCTCTGTTAACACAGTACTAACTTATTTTCTGAATTAATTACATAGCCTTAAAAATTCTCATGATTTTTTACTACTCATTGTAGAAAAGACATAGAAGTACTCCAACAACACTGAAAGTCACTACAGATACCAGCACTCACACGTAATTTGGTTCAATTATCGGTGTATGCCACTCACATGCATTTCTAGGAACACAACACCATTACACACATGTTTTAAGAGCTCCTTTACTTTCCACTTAAGTACATACTGAAAAATACTCATGAACAAAATTATTTTCAATGTCTGTAGAGTATATCGTTTATCATTAAATCATGATTTATATAGTCAACTTAATATTCGAGGTAGTTTCCCAAAGATTTTGATACTATCAATAATGCTACAATAAATATCTTTGCTGTTCACCCAATAAGCATATCTCTTATTAGTTCCTTTTATAAACTCTCAGAAGTGAAATTATCGGGGACAAAGAGGATACACAAGTTATTTATAAAACACCTGAAATATCTAGTAAGGTGCTAGATGTTGTTTTGAAGGACATATGACCGAAGAAACATAGTTTCTGGTTCATATGGAAGATAAAAATCATTTTGGGGGAAAGGGATTTTCAATGTAGGTTGGAAAGGTGAGGAAAATACGGGAAAGCAAGATTTGATATAGGTTTCAAAGAAACATTCTGTAGTTGAACAAAATAGAACAGATACAATCTAGCTACAAAATTATTTAAAATTACTCTTTCATTTGTGCCTAGATTCAAAGAAAAGACCTTTTTCAATCATAATACCTTAAAATTCATAATGAGTTCTAACAAATATCATAGGACTGCAGTTTTAAACATTTGGTCTAATTTTACATTCTTTTACATTTCCTTGATATCTCCATCTTAGCCCTAAGGATACCAGACAAAGAACAATAACTTTTCCAAAAGTATGCTTGCTTTCTAGAATACTTTCATGTATCACACAAGTCAATGATATGATCTTAAATCACCTGATTTCTTTGAGCCTTTGTCTCCTCATTTGTAAAATATTATTTAAGGGTTTGTCCTCTAAACTCATATGATTCTTGTACCTGCTTGCCTGAGATAATTGACTTTAGTGTTGCAGAAAAAATAATGATTACAAATTCTTCTGTATGGTGCTTCTCCTGATTGTTATCCCTCCTGCTTCTCTCCACAAACTTTTAGGATTTCTAAATTTAAAAGAAATTTATATAAATTAGTCCTAACTGAAAATGCTCTTCTATGTTAATCTTCAGGCGTTTAAAGATTTTTTTTATGCCTACTGTGATTTACACAATGAAACACATTTAGATGACGGTAAGAACAAAGGAAAGGAAGAGAATCAACATTTTTTCTCCATAGGATTCTGTTATCAACTTCTGATTTTATTATAAATGACAATAATGGGGGCCATCCTATGACTGTGAAGGAATGGCTGACTATTTGGTTCTTACAGAAAAATCTTTAATGTTGATGCAATAATGTGGGGCATCTATCCCATGGACAGAGGGATCTAGAAAACTGGGGTCTGGCTCTGGCATGAAATGCTGTGGTCACATCCTGGCATTGATATGTCTTCCTCAAGGCTCAGTCATGTCCAAATGTGTCTTCTTTTTAGAAAAGCTAATCAAATTACTGCAGAACCTGATAGGGACACAGGATGAGCTTCTTACAGAGCAGGATGTGTGCTGAAATTGAAAAACCCCAACCAGAATGTAGTATAATTCATTACAGAGGTTCAGAAAATAATGCCTTACAACATTAGTGGGTGTAATGCGTGGGTGATCTCTAATTTCATGTCGGAGAGTTATTTATGTGATTAATCACGTTCGGAAGTCGATGTTCACATTGCTATGTCAGCCCTGGAGTGGGCTGTGCAATCAGGTATTCTCCCTAATTACTCCTCAGTGCTCTTAATTGAACAGTCACCCAAATCTGTCTCTATGGTCGGTGGCAAGATAATTAGCTGAAATATCCATAAACAAACCTGCAGGGTCCCCTCAGTTAGCAGTGTACACAAAACTGCAGCTGGAGGCTTCTCAGGCAGCAGAGCAGACAGTGCTTTTTGTTGGGTTAGATGAGCTTTGAAAGGAAGTTACTAGGCAAGGGTGTAAAGAAAAGGCACCGGTTTTGAAATTCAAGGCCCAGCTGGAAGACACCTGTGGTGCATGAGGGCACTTGACAAGCAGTTGGCTGGAGATTTCTGGTGTTTTTGTGCTGCTTTCTTCAATTAACATTGGGGAAGTAGAAAGAAGCTGGGATCAGAAGACTTAACCAGCATCTGTCGATTCCCAGCATAGGACTTAGGTGAAGTCACATGTTTTCTTTGTTACTCAGTTTCTCCATTTGAAAAATGAAATGACTTAGATTATAATTTTTTAGACTTTTCTTTTTTTAATTAAAAAAATGTTTAAGTCACAGACCCTTTGTTCCAATGAAATCTGACCTTGTAGCCCAAATAGGATTGCACAGTCGGTCTCCCTTCGTTGTGACAGACGAGCCCCTATTACACACTCTCCCTGGGCCGTGAGTGCGCCCGCAGATCCTGCACCTTCCCAGAGCATGTTTCTGGGAACTGCAGAACTAAACCTGTGTTTCTCAAGCTTGACTGTGCATACAAATCACAAGGGATCTTGTTAAAATGCACAAGCTGACTCATATTAGGTGTGGGGGGAGGTTGGGACTCTGCATTTCAAACAAGACCGTGGTGATGCTGATGCTGCTGGTCCACACTACATTTGTTTACGGTCTCTTCAAAGAGTGAGTGAAAGGAACAGCAGTGAACTTGAACCTTCCTTGTGTCTCCCGTGGACCTTCATGGGAACTGAGCACATGTGGTACATATAGCTGGGCTAATCTTTCTGTTTTTAAAAAAGCTTTGATAAAAGCTTATTCATGAAAAGGGTTTTTTTCCTTTTTTTATATCTTTAAATACCAATTATTCTCCATTATCCTTATTCTATGTTGACTATTATTTCAGCCTTAACAAGTTGTATGTCTGGGTTGCCAGATTTAGCAAAATACAGAATACCAGTTACATTTGAATTTCAAGTAAACAATGAGTAATTTTTTAAAATTACAATGCATAGG
This sequence comes from Carollia perspicillata, assembly GCA_004027735.1. Classification (NCBI taxonomy): domain Eukaryota; kingdom Metazoa; phylum Chordata; class Mammalia; order Chiroptera; family Phyllostomidae; genus Carollia; species Carollia perspicillata. The sequence goes on from PVKM010000005.1 coordinate 133,281, forward strand.
ATGTACTTATACTAAAATTTACTCATTTTTAATTTGAAATTCAAATTTATCTGGTGTCCTATATTTTACTTGACAATCTCATCAATAGGGACACAGAATGTTTTGGGGCCCTGGCCAAAGCAAACTTGCAATGTAATTAAAACAAACTACTGTCCTCTCTTTGTGGTTTTGCCACTTTGCTTCATAAATTGTAGGCCTCTTTTTCCTTAAAAAGAGTACTTCAAATGGACTCATCTGTCTTGTGGAGTGTCCAGGAATTCCAAGGAATAACTCCTGTGGGAAGAAACCTGGGTGTTCCTTTACACAGTTCTGCTCATCTGAGATTGGTTGCCCTTCACGTGGAAGCTGCCTTACCGCCCGCTCTCTCAGCCCACAGCTGCTACTTGCCATTGGTATGTTGCCTTCATTCTAGAACTGCCCTGGCATGATCTTTAAGAATCAGTTAACATAACCAGAGTTGGTACATGTCTGAGATGAAACTTGTCCCAAAGCCTGTAGAGAATAGCTATAAACTGGAATTAACAAAACCATCATGATTTACGTGATTTTCTGAAAGTTCAAGTATTCTCCAAACAAAAATTAAGTGGTTCTCCATTGGCTGCTAAATTAAGTACAAATTCTTTAATGCGTGAAAAAACATCTTTTTTGGGGAGGGGAGAAACATCTTTAAATCATGTATTTCAAACATTTAATGTCCATTATTTTCTTTCACAGCCTTTCATTCATGGTGGTTCTCAGACCTGACTAAAAATAACATCGCCTGGGGAGATAACAACAACAACAACAACAACAACAACAACAACAACAACAACAACAGAATACTGATGCTGAGGACCATCTCAGCCAACTGATTCAGGATGTCAGGCTGTGGACTACATAGGTGTATTTTTAAAAATGTCTTCAGCCCTGGTTGGTGTAGCTCAGTCGATTGAGCGAGGGCCTGCAAACCAAAGGATTACATTTCAATTCCCAGTCAGGGCACATGCCTGGGCTGCAGGCCAGTTCCCAATGGGGGACACATAGGAGACAACCATACATTGATATTTCTCTTCCCTAACCCTTCCCCTCTAAAAAATAAATAAATAAAATATCTTTAAAAAAGTCTTCAGGTTGGTTCGATGTGCAGGGACAGTCGAGAACCACTGTCAAACCATATTTCTCTTGGTTCCATGTCTATGTCCCAGAATGCCCCATTCTGAGCCTCTGCCTGCATTTACTGCCCTCACCTGGATTCCTACTTACTTCATCATGTTTACTGATTCAAACCCTATCCACTACATCTTATTTCCAAGAAAGCTTCCTGGCTTTTCAACTATAGATTAGAAGTCACTTGCATTTCCTGCACTGTCTCAGACGTGTCCTGGCAGTGCTTCTATACCCCTGGGTCCCATTTTAGCACACACTGTGGTTGTGTATGTGGTGCATATGTATCACAGTGTCTGTCTACATTCTGTGGTCAAATGTCATATTCTGTTCGACTCTGAATTTGTCATGGCAGTGGTGTGCTGAAGCTGACATGTGCAGAGGACCCATTTTGTACCCTCTGCCTCCACTGTAAGACCACATTACTTTTGGTAATAATCATAAGAATGAATAATAATAATGACCAGAAAAGAAATGAACACAGAAAAAAAATGACCAGAAAAAAAATTCTTCCTGTTTTGCACTTCATAGGTATAACCATGTCAGTAAAAAAAAAAAATACAAATAAAAAAATTACCATACACAAAAGGAGAAGTAGGATGAATTAACATAATTTTGAAAAAAAGGTAAAAAAGATGCCAAATGAATGAATTCCAGAAGGATCACAGAACGCCTTGCTCTTTGCAATAATAGAGTTGAAGTACTTTCTAATTGCAGTCGGTCTTGTTTCTTCATCTTTACAACCACAATGCTCCCATTCTTTATCTTAAATCGACTGTTTTAACACAGATATATGTAGTACCATATGGACTAAAGTACCCGCTGAGCCTAAAACAAGTGCGTAGGATTCCAGGCTCTTACAAACTCATTCTCTAAATGAATGCATACAGCTGAGTCTACTGTCAGGGCCAAGTGTGTAATGGGAGTTTTCCGAATTAACTTCCATGCAGAAGACAATGTTTACTGAAGGCTAAGTAACAAAATTGTGCTAAGTTGAAGTTTACATATGTATTGTCAGTAAAATTCAACGGTAACTGCATCAACTTTTTAGAACTTAGATCAGCACAATTGCTCAGTTTAGAAGTTCTGGCACATTATGGTAATGAAAAGCTAACCTTAATCTAGACAGTTTTACTAAAATTTTACCACTTTCTACAAACAGTGCACTCCCTTATTACCTGCACTTGGGGCAGATAGCTCCCAGTGTCCTGCCCTTGGTTTCCTATTGATCTACCATGTCTAGCAAAGTGGTGTGCACAAGGAGACTCACAATAAGTGTTTGTGTTGAATTGCACAGAACTTTTTCCATGGTTTATGCCCAACAATGGGCATAGCATCCAGATTCTTGAGTGCCAAGCTATCTTCTTGACTTCCTATTTTCCTTTTTTTAACTTCATCCCATTATTGGCCACTTTGTAACACAAAATGACCGATGATAGCCGCTATTAGTGCATTGATACAGGAACAAGTGCATTAGGTCAGCTGATAAAATTTCTATTTACATATCCAGACAACAAAACACAGTACTGAACTTAAGGCATTTAAAGTATGTTTAGGTAAAATAAGATATTTCCAAACAAATGCCTGAATAGGAGCTAACCAGTAGTACAAGCTAAAAACACACAGACAAAAGATTTGATTGCTCGATATAATACCAAGTATCTGCTGAAAGCATTTGAAAATAAATGCTATGAGCTTTGAGAAAAGAGACCTTCATTGGGACTCAAGTCACCAGAAATAATTTCCAGGCAGACTGGCTATAAAAACAAAGGGCAGAATGCAACTCCCCGTCACTGCAGCCTTGATGTTACTTGCAGGACTCATTCCAGGTTTTTTTTTTTTAAATTATATTTTACTAATTATGCTATTACAGTTGTCCCAATTTCTCCCCCTTTGCCCCCCTCCACCCAGCACACCCCACTCCCTCAGGCAATCCTCACACCATTGTTCATGTCCATGGGTCATAGGTATAAGTTCTTTGGCTACTCCATTTCTTAGACTGTATTTTACATCCCCGTGGCTATTCTGTAACTACCTATTTGTACTTCTTAATCCCTTCATCTTCACCCAATTCACCCACACTCCCTCCCATCTAGCCACCATCAAAACACTGTCTGTGTCCACGATGATGCTGTCTGTTCTTCCGGTTTGCTTAGTTTGTTTTTAGATTCAATTGTTGATAGATATGTATTTTTTGCCATTTTATTGTTCACAGTTTTGATCCTCTTCTTTTATTTAAGTAAGTCTTTTTAACATTTCATATAATAATGGTTTGGTGATAATGAACTCCTTTAGTTTTTTTCTTGTCTGGGAAGCTCTTTATCTGCCCTTTGATTCTAAATGATAGGTTTGCTGGGTAGAGCAATCTTGGCTGTAGGTCCCTGTTTTTCATGACTGTGGATATTTCTTGCCAACCCCTTCTAGCCTGCAAATTTTCTTTGGAGAAATCAGCTGACAGTCTTATGGGAACTTCCCTGTAGGTAACGAACTGCTTTTCAGAATCTCTTTAACCTTTGGCATTTTAATTATAGCGTGTCTTGGAGTGGGCCTCTTTGCATCCATCTTGTTTGGGACTCTCTGTGCTTCTTGGACTTGCATGTCTATTTCTCTCACCAAATTAGGGAAGTATTCTTTCATTATTTGTTCAAATAGACTTTCAATTTCTTGCTCTTTCCCTTCTCCTCCTGGCACCCTCATGATATGAATGTTGGAACGTTTGAAGTTGTAACACAGGCTGCTTAAGCTATCCTCATTGTTTTGTGTTCTTTTTTTTTTCTTGTTGTTCTGCATGGTTGTTTTTTGTTTCCTTATGTTCCAAGGCACTGGTTGGATTCTTGGATTTATTCACTCTACTGTTGTTTCCCTGTAAATTGTTCTTTATTTCAATTAGTGTATCATTCATTTCTGACTGGATCTTTTTTATGCTGCTGAGGTCCATACTGAGTTCCTTGAGCATCTTTATAACCAGAGTTTTGAGTTGTTATCTGATAGATTGCTTGTCTCCATTTTGTTTAGTATTTTTTCTGGAGATTTGATCTGTTCTTTCACTTGGGCCATGTTTCTTTGTCTCCTCATTTTGGCAGCCTCCCTGTGTTTGTTTCTATGTATTAGACAGAGCTGCTATGACTTTCTGTTTTGGTAGTGTGGCCTAATGTAGTAGGTGTCCTGTAGAGTACAGTGGCACAGCCTCTTCTATCACCCAAATGGGCACTTGAGGTGTGCCCTTGGGTGGGCTAAGTACACCATCCTCCTATAGTTGAACCTTATTACTGTTCGCAGGTCAATGGGAGGGATTTACCCAGGCTAGTCAGCTGTAAGGATGGGCTATGACCACTGACCACCAACCTCTACCCTCTGTGGACGATAAGTGGTGCAGGGGTAGGGTGGTGGTACTCTGACATGGTCTGTAGTTTTCCACTGGGTGCACAGGCTCTGGGGTTTCCTAGGTGGTGCTGGCCAAGGACAGCCCCTACCTGTGCTTTGCCCGGGGCATTCTGCCTGAGCTGTAAAAGCATCTGAGATGGCTGCCACTTATGCTGGGCTTGGAGATTTCCAGGTGAGGCCAAGCTGTGAATTTAGGCTGGCTGCTGCTAGTACCAGGCCTGGTGCCACTTAATAAGAGGTATGGGAGCTGGGAGTACACTAAAGCTGGCTGTTGCTTATCTGAAAGGATTTAGGAAGTTGTAAAGCATGAACCAAGACCAGCCATTCATATGAAAAAGCCATAGTCAAGAGTTGTAAGTTGGGTGGGGCAGAACCTCAGGGGAACTCCTGGGCAAGGCGAACTGTGTTAGTCACAATGATTGAGTCTCAGAAATGGCACCTGCCTGCCTGCTCTGTGGGTGGAGGGTTCAGAAAAGGGACAGTGGCCTGTGTCCACCTTTCTGTCTGGGAGAAAGCTGTCCCCAACTCTTGCCTTGATGCCAGACACTTCAGTTCCACCCTATATGCCACTGGTGCCTTTCAAGCTGCTATCCCAGTGCTGGAGCTTAGAGGGAATGATTTTGAGTAAGTCTGTGTTTGGGTTCTTTAAGAGGAACTGCTTGGCACTCCAGAAGTGTCTTCCACTGAATCAATCCCTGCTGGTTTCTGCAGTCAGAAGTTATGGGGACTTATCTTCCTGGCACTGAAACCCTGGGTTGTGGGGCCTGGTGTAGGGCTGTGACTCTTTGCTCCCACGATAGCCCTCCTGAATTTTTATCCTCCACACGTGGGTGAGGGACCAGCCCATTCCATGTATGTGCCTCTCCTGCCAGTTGGGATGGATGTAGTTTCTTTAATGCTATAGTTGTCAGACTTCCATTCAAATCAATTTCTGATGGTTCTGAGTGATGGCTGTTCTAAAAATTAGTTGTAATTTTTATGTGGTTGTGCAAGGAGGTGAATTGTGTTTATCTATGCCACCATTTTTTCATTCCAGGTTTTTAGAAATTGTCACTCACTGCTTTTGCTTGCTTTGTTTATTCATGTCCATCTCTTCTGTATTGCTCGTTCTACCTCATCTCAAAACAGCCACCTCCTAGGCCAGGCCACCTCATGGCACTGCACTGCCTCAGGCTCCTTCAGATAATCAAACATTGCTTCTTAGTACTCTCTAAAGTTCATTCACACTTCGCTCACTTTCTGGCCAGTCTGAATGCCGTGGTTGGCCAGTTCATCAATGTTTTTCTGTTCCCTCACATATCTGACAATCAATCCTGTATAAATTCTACCATTCTTATTAAAAATCCTCAACTTCATCTTTTCCCATTCTAGACCCTTATAGAGTACCAACCATTGTAAGAAAAAGCCACATATTAGGGTTACCACAGCCCCAGATTGGGAAGTCAGAGATTATGCTTCTTTTGTTAAATCCTTACGGTACGGTACACCTGAACTCCATCCAGTCCATGCTGCCCTCCCTCAATTTTGTAGTTCCAAACCCATTTTTATTATACAGAAGATTAAGCCATTAAGAAGATGCCAAACCTGTGCCCTCTCTCTTCATTAATATCTTTTATGTATTCATCCTTTCTTCTTATCTGAGATAAAAAGATATTCTTCCTCTGTTGCATAGTTAATTGTTTTTCCTACTCAATCATGACTCTGATGTGAAGTCACTTCATTTCTTCCTCTTCCCAAGTACCTTAAAACAAACATTCCATTGTTTCTTTACCTTATACCTGCATTCAATATGGGGAAAAACTCTTCATTTGACGTTTATTTGTATCCCCAGGACTGTGTCTCTGATGAGCACCTGACTGAATACACCGCCTTTACATACGAACTCATTTTTTTACCCCCTTAAATTTGGTGCCTGTCTTTTCCCTTGAAAAAGCATTCTAACAGGTTATAAATGATTTTATTGTCAAGTTAGTACTTTTTTTTCTCTGGTTCTCTCACTTCTCTAGAGCACTCCACTCTGCTGCCTAAACTTCATTCTTGACTCAATCCCTTTTTTGGCTTTCTATGATGTTTTTTTATCTTGCATCTTATCTATTCATTTTTCACTTTTCAACTTATCTCCTTTCCTGGTTTGTCAACACTAAATGTTAATGTGTCCTAAAGTTTAGCCACAAATGCTCTAATCTATCTCTTCCCCTAACATCCCTTTTTATTTTCTTGGGTTTCAAGTTCTACTATTATAACTTCGATCATTTTCTTACCTTAATCTATTCCTTTTCCTCAGTGCTTTTGCTGAGAGGCCCAAATGTAATTTGACCATCAGCTCAAACGAAACCTGCTTAACTCCCACCCCTCATTTTCATTTCCTAACTGTCTTCTGACATTTCTAATTCCACTCCTGGAAACTTTAATTTCACAGTTGCTCAGATTTTGCACTTCTTTCCTTCTTTCTTCTTCACCTCACACATTCAATGCAAAGAATCAAGACAGAGCCCCCACCTTGACTACTAATTATCTACAGGAATTTCTGGAAATTGTTTAATTTCTTGGAATCTCAATTACTGATCTGTAGAAGAGAGATATAATAATGCCTACATTTATAAACCTCATTGAGAAGTAGGTGAGAATCAAAGATAATTGATTCCAAGTACTTTCAGACACAAAGCTTTATGCAAATGAAAATTGCTGAGTTCTCTCTTCTTTCATGTGGCTCTTGAATTAGCCCCGTTCTATTCCTCCTACGGACACCCTAGTTTGGCTCTCAGTTATCACCTTGTGCATGAATTACTGATACAGCCTTCCAACTCTGCTCTGTGTGTTCTTTTACTCTTTTAGCTTTTTCCAGCCTGTTTCCATTTTCAAATTCTATTTCTTTATTATATCATTGATTCTCCCTGCCTATAGAATAAAGCCCAGATTTTGCGGTTCATTCTTCAATGCCTGTCACATCTAACCTCCATTTACATTAAAGGCATTCTCAGTATCTGTCCATAGATATTAATGTATCGTTGAGGAAGTCAATTCATCTTGCTCTTTCTTGACTTAATGTTTTTGCAAAATGATATACCTCTCTTCCATGTGAAATGTCATCTCCATTTCTTCTTTGCTTAGGTACAACATAGCACTCTTTCAATACTCTTCTCAAAAACCTCTGAAATGAAATCCCCTGATTAATCTCTCTCTCTCTTTCCTAAAAATTTCGTAGTGCTCGCCTGTACCTTTTATTCAACATTGATTATACCTTTGATGTTTTATTATTGAGTTCATATGTAGCTACTCTAAAGTTTTTACATTCTATATGTCCACATATATAATAAACTGGAAAATACATTTATACATAGAGTGACTATGTGACTTGTGTTAGAGTAAATGGGAGAACTACTAACAATTATATCAGACAACAGACAAAAACTGGGACAGACAGTCTAGGCAAACTGGGATAGTGTTTACTCTCATTATATCCCTCTGTGATATTAAACACATCTACCAAATTGCACCGCATAAATGGGAGCTTTAGTTTGGGTTGATTTCCTGTGATACAAGCTGAGAAGTTTCCAGTCATCCTCAGCAGTAGCCTTACTTCATAGTGTCATGTTGATACGGCATTTGGCAGTATCTCTTGACTTTTTTTGAACCACAATATCAAGTGGTTGTTTTGTACTAAAATAGAATAATAACTAGCTATTAGATAGGCAGTTACTCTGAGGAAAAGTAACTTTCAATGAATATGAGAATACAGGCCAGTTCACTGTTGGTTAAAAGACAAGATAATGCTGCTGTGGTCATAAATGTTCTAATAAAAGTCCCATGTGAGTTATCGATACCCATCACAACAATGAGACGGGCTTTGTTACTCTAGAGGTTGTTCTCATAAAGTTACTTGTATCTGAGCACCAGTGTGCTTCTCTGTGAGGTCGACAAAATAGCTGGCAAATTAAGCTTTTGTTTAGCCGTGATCTTAACAATGGTAGTCAGCCATTTTCTGCCCTAAAAGGTTGTGTCCTTTAATTCATGTTTAATCACAAGATTAGGACACAACCCAATAAAATGATTTATGGCATAAAATTCAATAGTGAATATTATTTATTTGAAGATTTACAGTAATGCTTATCAATCAAACCAAGGCAAACACAGACCGTTTAACATATTGGACTGGTATTTCATGACACATTTAATTTGCCTATATTTAAATGAAATGAAAGTGTTAGAAAAATTTAAAAGATACGTAGCAAATCTTTTACCTGTTTAAGGTACTACATTAAAAATGAATATTCATATTGATGTACCTTTTTAAAATTCGAGAATCTTGATTTATTTATTTTAGAAGTTTGGATACATACTATCTCTTGTCAAATCAATTTGGGGTTAAAATGAAAAAATTATGTTTCTGAGAAGGAGAACTATGTAGCATTAGTATGGCAGAAAAATGAAAGTCAAGGAAGATGTGCTGTAGAAAATCAATTGCAGAGGTATTACAAATGCAGTGATAGCTATATTTTCACATAATGTTACATGTGGCACATGTCAGTGTGTAGTCATTCCTTAGGGCCTCCAGCAATGTTCATTACTGTGCTTTGCAAAGATTCATGTAATTACCATGAAAGTTTAGTTAACAGCGTAAGACCTTCATCAATGACAAAGAAGTACTGATAGCCATTTTAATGCTATTATGTGAGCCAGGCTATAGTCCTGGAAATAACTCCAACGTTTACAATATTTTAAAAATGACATAAAGTAATAAAAAAGCAACATGTCTGAAATATGCCAATTAATAGAAAAACTGACTGTTTTATTGCACAATTGATAGTTTTATATCCAGGGGTTGATAACATGGTTTGTGAACTATTTAGATTCCTTGTTCTTTTTCTCTTCCTTTTAGCATTTGGATAACCCACCAACATTTGTTTAAGAAAATAGCATAGAGATGGAAAATAAATAAATTTTGGCTGAAACTAATGATTATTTTTTAAAAAGAGTGCTTTTAACATTATGCAAATGAAGGCTGTTTAGGAGGCAGCAAATTTGCTTTTAATTCCTGGTTGGGTTACTTAGAGAGAATGAGGAATTGACTAAAAGTCACAAAGTTAGTAAGCTAAGCTAGAATTTAGACAAGATCAGCCTTCTCTGCGCTGCCATTTTTCTACTATATTTACTGGTTTCTGGTTCTGTTATTGTCAAACATTAAGGCATTAGGCAAATCACTTTCCATCTCTTGTCAATCATGTTCTCATGTGTAAATTGAGAAAGTAGACAAACACTGGTTTTCTATTTAGCATGAGCCTACGACCTCCAAGAAGCCTTTATAACTGGTAAATATATGCCAATATTTTTAAGAGGCTGTATTTAATCAATGACATTACTTTTATGCATTTAAAATATACTATGAATGACTTGACTATAATATTCCAATAAGATTTGAGCTAAAAATGTCAGAATGCATCAAATCCTGCAACATCAATGTTGCAATTTAATAAGCTGTTTATATTTTCAAGCATGCAAATGTGGTTTTCAGGTAAATGGAGTTTAATTCTCTTCAGGTGAGACATACCATACAAAAAGTTGTGAGGCACTCATTTGATTTTTCCTTAAGTTTCCTGCCACTTTCAACTATCTATCATTTTGTGATTCTGTTTATTGAAGTTTCAGTTGGGTGGTTTTAGATGAGACTATTTATGCAGCAAATATTTACTAAGCCTTGTGCTTGTCCTCAGGGATAAAACAATGAATGAGACAGACATGCCGTCCCTTGAAGTTTCCATACTGTTATCAAATTTCACCAAGAATTAAAAAACATGAATAGTTTTTCTGATTTTGTCTTTAAGTCAGTTCCTTTAAAGAACCCATCAGTCAGTTCTACCTCGTAACCAGAGTTAAGAGAAAAACATTTTAAATCTCACAAACTCTGGTTACTTATTTGCCCCACTGATACATAAATCATTCCATTTTAAAAATAGACATAAACTAAAATTTCCAGTTACCCTAAATATTTAATATATTCTGCTAAATAGATCCCATAGTTGGTAAATTAAACTTTAAATAAAAAACATAACTTTAAAATATATGGTTTTGCCTTATCTTTCGGTACCACAGTATTTTTTAATAAACAGTATCTTTCTCAAACCTTTCTATAATTCTAGTGTTTTCCACAATTTCTTTGCTTCTACATTTGGATTTGCCACTATCAATACATTTATAACCTAATTTTCCCTTTGATTTGGCTTTGTTCAGCATCCTCAATGGTTAATCCATCTGATCCCTTTTTTACATACTTTTCTTCCTTTACAAACTCTAGTGCAATTACATTGTTTGTCAAAACACACCCAGCCCCATGATTTTCCCTGAGTTTTCATTATTTTAATAAATTTCTTATGTGGCCTTATATCCATTTGATGGTAACTATTTTATCTATTACTAATCCATCTTTTCTTAATTTCCTCAATAACTTAGTTAAAGTTTTTTCCTTGCTCACATAATAGTCCAAGACAACTGTATAGGCAGGCAACTTCTTTCCATGCCTGGACCAGGCTTTACCTATCCTGGCCTCTCCATTGCCTAGGTACTGTGTGTATCCAATGGCAGTTTTGAATGTGCATATATAAATTATGCACATGATTATATAGAATATAATATATAATTATTGCATAAGTCACAGTGTGCATGTATAAATTAGCAATTGCATTTACTTTTTAAAATTTTTATTGTGGTATAATTGACATATAACATTATATTAGTTGTATATTAGCAACTGCATTTTAAAAATATAAATGAAGTAAAATATGGAAAATATATGGTAAACATTTTCCAAGCACTTCCAAATGTCTGTTGCCATTTCCTGCATGGATCAGAGGCTGGCCCACATCCCCCCATAACCATGGGGTAGACAATGGGCCCAGCCACCTAGGTGAGATGCCTTCCTGCTCTTCACGTAGCATGCTGTGTTTTTAACTTGACAGTCACACATTACAAATTTCACATTTTGAGATTACTTTTCTCACTAAAATTTAATGTTCTTTACCTACTCTCACTCTACATCAAATTTTCTCCCTATTAAATGTGTACATATTCAAAATTAAAGTATAATTACAAGGAAAAATAGAAGAAGTAAGGAAAAAATGATGTGTGACATAAATTCATATATAAAACAAAAAGCATATGATATACAGTTAAGAGATCCACCTTTGCTAGAATCCTAGAACTTTACCTTGCATTAAGATTTTGAAAATCAAGCGCACATTTTTTTTTCTCCTGTTAACAAAACAAGTATCATTTTTCCTTCAGTCTTTGCCAAAGATAACACTTGGCACAGAGTCAGTGTTCATAAGATTTTTTTTAAACCAGTGAAACAGATGAATGGCTTTTTTATTAAAATACAAATATTGTAATAAGCTGAAAGTAGAAAAGGTAGAAATATAACTAATAATTCTGACTTACTATTTAATATAAAAACGTATTTTGATTTGAATCAGCATTATTTTGTTTATATTAGGAAAGTTTTAATAGAGTCACCACCTCCAGAAAATAGAGCAAAATAATCTTAATCCATTTGCAAATTAAAAGTACCTTTGGCTAATCACTTCTAATATGAGTATAAAAAGCATGATTACTTCTATCATTTAAAATACATTTCTTTATATTTTTCTTCCTCCAGTTCTGAGTTTTTTTAACCTCCTGAACTCAAATTCAAAATTTTAATCTTCTAACAAATACAAACTATTCTAATATTATTTATAAACCAAAATATGTCACAATAATCAGCTTATTTTTAGTTGTTTTGTATTTCTGCCAGAAAAACAAATTATGGTATGTGGAATTAGTGGGGAAAGAACCTTATAATTGAATAAATTCAATATTGTTATGAAGCAATAACTACTGCTAAAATTAAAATTCTATCCTCTGTCTCCAAAATCAGAAAGATGTATTTATTTTAACAAAGAACAGTTACCAAAGTCATAAGGAAGAAATTACTCAACAGTTGGTGCTGTAAGTGGAATAATCTTCTTTTAAAGAGGTGACACAGAAGGAAAGGGTCTGAATACCTAAGACACATGTCATGTGCTTACAGATGCTCAAGTAAATTATCTTCTGCGGGTTTTTATTTATATATTCATGTGGTTCTTTCAGTTATTAACTTTCCTGCAGATATTTTATATATATGTAAAATGTATACACATAAATAGAAACACATATATATCATTCATTTCATGGCTTTATGCAGCATTATAAATGATAAGTTAGGGAACAGTAATTAAGAAGGAATTAGAGCAGAGAACTCAGTGAAGTGTTAAATATTTTATCTAGTAGTTTTAATAATTGTTCCCAATGAAGGGAGGAAGACATCTCATTACATTAGAAACAATATTTTACTTTTAGGAATTTAAATTAAAATATGTTATCCACAAGAGTAAATTAAAGATGACATTTATAGAAGAAATCTTAAATAGAGAGGAATCATCATGAACTTGACTGTCTCAAAAACATTTAGTGATGTACATTAATAAAATTCCAGCATCTTAGAACAGAGAAAAAAAACCATAAACATCCAAACAATGCAAAGAAAAAATCAGTTTCAGCTATTTTCCCTTCTTTTTACTACGTTTCTGAAATGCTGCCATCTAATAAAACAGCTTCTTTAACAAGGGTGTCAAATATTTCAGTAAGGTTTAGTCTAATCTTTCCTTCCTTCAAACAGTTCATCAAAAGTGAAGGCCATCTTTTGCCTCCTCTGAGAAATAAAAATATTTTGTTTCAATGAATCAGTTTTTCCTTGAGCTTTCTTTGAGACAGAAATAAGACTAAAGAATACCTTAAGGGCAAAATTCTTATAAAAACCATTTGACTTCAAGATAAAAAAAAGTTCTGTAAGTCTGTGAAATGATTTCTGTATTTACTATACAGGTTAGGCAATGGATATATATTCCTGACTCCTGAGTGCTATTCATGCAGCAGCTGCAAAGCAAGAGGCCAGACTTTCTAAAAACTCTTTTCTTTCCTCCCAGCAGAAGCCTTTGAATCCTTGCCTCACTCCTTTCTGGCTTTTGTCCTGGCAGCACAACTGATTGCCAGGAAAAGTTGAGGGCCACGGCTGCCTGTCTTTCTGTAATCTTATTCTCCACGGATCCTTGTTCTCCACAAATATTACCTGGGCTGAGGAATCCCTTGAGTGGCAAACCACTCAAGAGCCTGTCAGTATGCTGTTCTGTAGCAACATAGCCTACAGGACCAGAACGAGGAATTCTGGGTTCCAGACTCAGCTCTGAAACTAGGTATCACATGATCGAGGCAGACTGTTTTGCCATCTTGGATTTCTAATTCTTCATTGGAATTGACTTCAACAAAGGTCAATTCCAGGAACAGAGGGCTTTGCTAGTTTGAATTTACCTAGATTTTATAGCTACAAGTATGCGATAACTGGGGTGCTGGGCATGCACTAAATTACAGAAGAGATAAGAATTGTCTTTGGGAATGTAAATTTTGGTAGAAGACTGGTAGAAATCACTTTCTTTAACATCAAGAAAATATGTCTATATTATAGAATATAATGCAAAATTTACACAAGTTTTTAAGGTAAAGTATAAAACCCTGAGGAAATGTATCTGTGGTAGATACTTGGGGAATTCATATGCTTTATTCAAGAAAAGTTGCAGAATCCCTGGGTTGCATGTATACTGATGCTTCTTTTTGTTATGACACCCTGTGCTGTGAAAATACTGGCACTTATACCAAAGGTAGGTATTTTGATCCTCTTGCAATAATAAGAATTTTAAAGCATAATATGAACAATGACTGATATTTAAACATTTATGTCCAGGTTTTACTGTGAACACCAGCGTGCCATTTCTAACTCAAATCAGTGTGAACAACTTAAGAATGGTATGACTATTTTGTCCTTCAGGAAAATCAACTGTTTTGGAGAATAGTCATTTTTATTTTATTTTACCTTTTTAAAAACTATGTATCCATAGCTCTAAATGATGAATAATAAGAATAGCAATAATAATAATAATCTCACTTATTACCAGATTGCAAGTTTTGCGCACCAATACCATCACAAACTCTTATATCCTTGGTTATTTGACTAATAATATCTTACTTTTTCTTCAAGCTTTGATGAAGACTGCCTCTTTTGTAAAATTAAACATTCAACTTAGAAATCTACACCTAGATTAATATGTTTATCCTCTGTCTCCACCTACTAGAAAAAGTAAGCTCCGTGCGGCTTCCTGCCCATTTTTGTTGCTCTCTGCACCTTGGCTGCCTGGCACATAACAGGAGCTCCACAAATCTGAACGAATGATGTGAATGAATCAGCGTCAACATGTCGGATAGCTTGGGGAGCCATCTCTCTCCTCAAGCTTCTTATCTCGTCCTCTCCCCCATGCTAAAAATCACTTGGTTTTGTACTTTGGAAAAATATGGAGCAAATCAGACTTTCTTTCTAACCCCTTCTTTTCTCCAAGGTTTTTCTTTATAAACCATCACTGTCCAACAGACATGCAGCATGAGCCACACACACAGTTTTATGTGTCTAGTAGCCACATGCACAAGTCAGTGAACTAACTTGAATAATGTATTTTATTTAACTCAATATTCCCAAGTTATTTTCCTTTTAACCTATAATTAATATAAAACTTAACGAAAGCTGGCATATATTTTACATGGGTTTCATTCAAGACCAGCTACATTTCTACTGCTAAATAGCCACATGGGGTACTGGCTACCACCCTGACAGCGCAGCTCTGTCGCCTGAATTTTCCCCAGTCCTCAGGGTAAGAATTATAATCCGCCCAATGGCAAACTCCATTGCAACTGAAATCTTAGTGCTTTCCTGAGACATGAGGGACATTGTTCCTATCATTTTCCCTCCTTTTCTACCTTCTTTAAATGAGTTCTTAGTACTGATTCCTTTCTCTCTGAGGATATATTTCTAGTACTATTATGCAGCATCAGCAGCAAGGTGAGAATTCTTAGTTTTTACTTTTCTATTACTCAAATAAAAAGCCCTCCAATATTTTACTCATAGCATTTGTTTCTTAAGGTTTTGATCATTTTGATCATTAGGATCTTATATGTTTCTCTTTTTATATTAAATTAGAACAATAAATCTGCATATAAATATTTAAATGCCAGCTACTGTTTAAAATACTAAGAAAAATCAAGGGTCACGTTCAAAATGAATTCTTTTATTAAATTTGCTAGTCTAAATTTTTTCACTTATAGTCCACATAGAATCCTGCCATGGAAATTTTTATATGATTACCTCTTTATAGTATTATTTTCTTTAACTTCAATTAGATTACAGTTTATGTATTTTATTTAAAAATCTTAATAGTGTTGTGTGGTTGTATGCAACATTGGGAACATTTATATCCATAATCCATATTCATGCAACACTAAAACATATTATAAACCACAGAATTTGTGCCTAGAAATGTTCAACAAACATAATGCAGAACCTAAGGCATATCAAATTCTTCCAAAAAATTAAAGATTTAGCAGTGCCATCTAAATATATTAAAAATTAAGGGACATATGCATATTTGAATGTGTTTTCCCTTCTGTTTCAATAACGAACTTAATTTTTAAAAAGCTTTTAGTCACTCTTACATAGCATGATGATTTTGGTCAAAATCAAATATCTTTTTAAAATTTACTAGAGAAAAAAAGAAAAATAAAATTTACTGAGAAAGGCAGATAGGTAAACATTACATGAAAGCCATTTAATATTTAAAAGTCAAAGAAAATGCTCCGTGTAAGATCTGAAGAGGGAATACAGAAGATACCATATTTTGCTGTGTATAATGAACACTTTCTTGTCCAAATTTTTGAAAAAAATAAGGATGCACCTTATACATGGGTAGTACTAATTCTGTATCTATATAAATGTTTTTAATTCTTTTGTTTATGCTTGTGAATTAAAACTGCAACTCTAGAAAGCAATAACAATATCCATACGCAAAATAATACCCTGGAATACAATAATTGGTTTTGTTTTTAAATATAAATAAATAAATAATTGAATTAAAAAAGTAAAACAAAATATTTTTTTCCTGAAAATTTGGGCCAAGAATGTGGTAGCACACTAGAAAAGGGAATACATTATACATGGCAAAATACCATAAGTTCATGAAAAAAGACTACTGAATGTCTTAGGAAAATGGAACCCTTGTTACTGATCCTATACATGAACACATGGAATGCAAATGGTTAATTCAATTATTGTTTAACTATACAATATATGGGGTGATTATTTGCTTTATTATCGAGGCTTCCTCATTCTCATCTACTTTTCTCTTCATTTTAGTCATTTCTTTGCATTTAGTCACATTTACTTAGAATTCCATTAAAGAATATATTTCTAGATTAGATTTTAATTCACACTTCATTCCATTTCCTTCCTACAAAAAAGAAGTTTAAAAGCTAAAAATACTATGTAAACATTTGAGATGAGTAAGAGTGTTTGTATCCACAAAATATGTAATTGGTGTATATTTTCTGCAAGAACAACACATAAATAACAGCCACTGTCTTTATCAGACTATAAATAGACAATAACAACACTAGTTATGTAAGTTGTTAGACATGTTTTGGCAATATTAATTAAGTACCTTTAAACTATTTCTTTCTTTCTTTTGATTCTATTTTCTGGAATCCATTCTAAGCACATGATGTATGTCCATAGGTATACATCTCCTTATATTTCTACATGCAGTGCGGCAGAATGGCCTAGTGGTTAAGGATATGGTCTCTGGAGAACCTCAGCTCAGTACTGACTCCACCACTGACTAGCTGCCTGATGTCGAGTGAGTTACTTAAATTCTGTACCTTGGTTTCCTCATTTATGACAGGGAGATCATCTTAGTGTCTTATAAAGTCTTTAATGAAGGTTCAATGAGGTAATAAGTGCAAATCACTTCCACTAGTGAATTTAATAAATGTTCACTATTACCACTGTTAAGTTCACAATGGGGCTAATTATAATAGCAAAAAATGAGAAGAGCCACGATGCTCCACAGTACTAGATTGGTTACATGAACTCTGCTGTAACCACTAACAGGGGTATCCAGGCCGCTGCATGCAGCCCAGGGTGGCTATGAATGCGACCCAACACAAAATCGTGAATTTACTTAAAATCTTTTCTTTCCCCCTTATCAGTTTTTGTTAGTGTTTGTGTATCTACATGTGTGGCCCAAGACAACTCTTCTTCTAGTGTGTCTCAGAGATGCCAAAATGTTGGACACCCCTGCTAGGAAGGTGAAATCAATAAATTTTATCAAAATATACACAGTATCTAGTATAGGAATAATTTCTGTAAGTGTCCGAAGCAATGTGGATTTCACTGTGAAATACAGAATATATACACTGGATAACATTTTAATATCACTGGAACTGGCATGTCTCTTATGGTCCAGGGAGTATCATAGTTTAACGGGTAGTGTGTGATGCATATTGCATTTGATGCAGTGTGTTGTAGGCAAAATAATGGCCTCCCCAAAATGTCCTTGTCCTAATTGCCCAAAACTGTCAGTGGCACCTTCTACGGCAAAACAAACTTTGTGCATGTGTTTAGATTAAAGACCTTGGGATGGGAAGATTATCCTGGACTATCCATGTGGGCCCAATGTAGTCACGAGGGGCTTTACAAGAAAAAGGTAAGGGCTCGGAGTTAGTAGTAAAAAATATTATGACAGAAGCAGAGGTCGAAATGGTGCCAAGAAGGGGCCAGGAGCCAAGGAATGCAAGCAGCTTCCAGCAGCTGAAAGCAGCAGCTGAAGCCTGAACCCTCAGAAGGAACCAGCCTTACTGACACCTTGACTTTGGCCTGGTGGGACTAACTTTAGACTTCAGACTGCCAAAGATGTAAGATAATAATTGTGTGCTGCTTTAAGCTACTAGGCTTTTGGCAATTTGTTATAGCAGCAATAGGAAACTAATTAACACAGTCTTAAACTGTTTGAAATGGGGTTCTTTTTGACTTATGGGCAACATTAAGTCCCCAGTGCTTTCTGAATTGCCACTCAGCATACACAGCAATCTATATGAAGCTACTGAGTGAATGCTGATGAAATAATATATAATCATTAAAATGTGTTTAAAAAGAGTTAGTAAAGTAGGAAAAATTACTTGATAAAAAAGAATGTCATTTGCAATTTACTAAAAATGAAATTATATTAAATGGGCAAACATCAAAATTACTCATAAAAATTCCAGAAGAAAATTAATTAAAATAGAAAAAATGATTGTTTCTGCATGTTGGGATGGTAAGTGACTTCTTTTCCTTCCTTTCACATTTCTGCAAGTTTTCTATAATGAACAGGCATTGCTTTCATAATGCAAAAAGTGCATCAATTTCATTTTAAAAATTAGTAGTATAACATGAAATAAAAAGCAATGTGCACGATATTGGTAAACTCCATCTCTTTCTGCACCAATAACTATAATATGAGGTCATTTGAAGCCTTCAAATTCAAAGATCTTACATTTCACTAACTATACAGTCATCATGGATCTGAAGTCATGTTACAAACATGGGTCAGCTTTAATCATAGTAAAGTTACGATTATCATTGTCAAACACCACCCAGCTTGCAGCCACTGTGAGCTGCACGAGGACAGCAGGGGGTCAGAGAGGTAGTGATTTAAGTAGAAACTGAGAGCCAACTCAGTTGGAGGGAAAAATGTCAAGAGGAGAAAGGCTGGGAACCTGCAGTATGATTCTGCTTCACTTGAATGTGGAAAGACCAGAGAGTTCTTCTAGAATTATGGCTCTTTGATCTTGGAGATGTCCTCCACCATTCTGAGCACTGGTCTCTTCTTTGTATTATGAAGGAAAAGGACCAAATTATCTCTAGGATTCCTTCTAGCACTAAATATTCTGTAAATAATATACGTGCAAATATTCACACAAACACAGGGACATATAGGCTCTGCTTATAAAATAATAAGATTGCTTCAAAGAGGCAAAGGCCAGAAAAAATGCTTTTTCACTACTCTCTAGTCTCCCTTTGTATTCATGCAAGGATTGCTGTGAACTGGTGTGAAGTAGGTTTTTTGCACTCTGCAATTTTCCACTAATAACATCGCCATCAGATATTTCACAGTATCTTTTTTCTCACGACATCAAAAAATAAACTGCACAGCGTATTAAAGGCTTAAACATGTGAAGGGTGACAGCAGCAGCCTGTTGTCTGGTCAGTCGCTGAAGCTTACAGCTCGTCACTTGTCAGCTCTTTGAGGCATGCATTCGCGACCTCGGGGTCGCTCTCTGCTTTCTTCTGTGCAAATCCAGCCCATTAACAAAACTTAACAGCTTTCCAACTAGTGAAACTCTTGATAATGTCTCCATTCTTAGGGTTTTAAACAAGATTCCATTTCTGGAATATGTCACATGTGGAATTTTAGTGGAATCTTGAGATGTCTTGGTATATTTATTATCTTTTTTTTCCCCACAGGAAATACTGATGGGGTACCACTTATTTGAAAGAAACTGAAGTTATTTACTCCACATCCTACAGAACTTGAAAGTCTGTAGGGTGCAATAAATCATGCACATATTTAACTCTAATGCAGAACAGAAATGCAGGAGAAAATATGACTGTTACCATGGATCGAACTTCAGAGGAGAATGAGAGGTTATGTCCAGCTGTCCAGAAAGAGAATGGCCCAGGAAAGCTTACAGGGTACATGGCATTGGAGGTTGTTTGGGTCTTGAACTCAAAAACTGAGGTGGAAGTGGGGGGCTTTCTTGGTGGAGGAAACAGAATAAGCAATGCCCCGGTGGCATGAAAAATCAGGGGTGTGCATGGAGAAGAACAAAGAGTAAAATCTGGTGGCAGTGCCAGCTTCAAGGTGGGGAGCCATGGGATAAAGGCCAAAAAGATAGACAGACAAATCCAGTTTGCCAAGGCCTTGAACGCCAACCTAAAGAAGCTGCACTTGATTCAACAGACAGTAGAGAGGCAACGTAGGGCTTCTGAGCAATTATTTAACTGATTTTCATTCATCCCTCCTTTTTAAAGGTGACAAAGGTAATTTTGACTTTGTACTCTAAAAGGCAGTATAATTTCTTACTCAACAAATGAACAAATTCTAAGTAACCTTTGTATGTATCAACCAATGAATTGGAAAATATTTAAACTTTACATGTTTGAAAATCTGAAGGGAAAGATTTCCTTTATTGCTCTACTGATGTTGGAAGAGCAGCGACCCATTAAGATGTTGGAATGAAAGCTGCACATAGAGGATCCCAGAAGCCCAATCATCTGGAGGATAGAAGGTGGCTTGGTCACACTGACTTTATCCTGTGGTGACCAGGCTTCCCAGTGTCAGGCCTTCCGGTCATCAGGGTTTGGCTCTGGCCCTTTATACACAGACCCTGGTCCTTCACCTGACTGCTCTGGGGCACTGGCCCTGAACTTACATTCTGCACATGAAAACACAATACTGATTTAGCATGGTGCTTTCCTTGTGTTTGTATGAAGAATGTGTGTGCAGTTATATATGAATGTATAAATATACACACATTACACAAAGTGGTAATAGCCCATCCCATTATCTTATTGCTATTTTATAGTGAAAGCTACTACTTTTCCTAAATCGTTTGTGAGCAGTTCAAGAGCAGGCTCACCATATAGTATCACACATCCCAGCCAGTTCTCAACTGGTATTTATTGATTAACTGATTTCAGAAATGTTCTTTAGCCTCCAGCATATGCTGCATTTCCTTCCAGAATCAGGAGAACAGCTGGTTAACATATTTGGTATAATAGGACAAAAAAGAATGGTTTCTATTTTTCCTTTAGATGTATAAAAGGCAAGACAGGTTGTTTTTTAAAAGCTCCTGAGATGAGATAACTGAACTCATCATATGAAAGTAATCTATCAATGTGTGTGAGTGTGAGAGAGAAAAATCAGCCAGCTCCCAAATGCAAAATGAAGAAGTAATGTGCTAAATATTAAAATACAAGTGATGTTAGCAGATGGTGAGATTTTGTCAGCTAGCATGGTTTTTATGTGTAATATCTGAAACTTACCTCAATAAAGAAGATGCTGGCTGCTGACGTTGGGTGGTGATACATATAGACTGTCACAAGAATGGCTGCTGCTATAATGAGGACCAGGATGAGAATTCCAACAATGAGGCCCGCGTGCAGGGTCCCCCCTTTCTTCTCGGCTGCACTGTCATCTGTGGAAGCTGAGAGAACAACATGGCTGTCAGGACGTGCAGGTCGCATTCTTAAGCTTGCATTTTCATTACAAGGGGCATTTACATTGTTAATAAAGTACTGGTAGATCTTTTTTTCTGCAACTTTTCTTTTCCATGGCACCCATTTTAGAGGTCAGATACTCTTTACTTGGGCCGTATAAAATTTATACTAATAATGATTAAAATACATTTATCACTGTTTTAATTTATAGTTCAATAAAGAAGATCAATAGCCTTTATTCTAAAAGTACTGTAGAAAATCTAAACCTCTATCTGATAAATTTAACTTTGATTTTTCTCATTAAACCACAAGCACTTTGACCTATGAAAAATTGATTACTTTTTGAAAGCTCTCCTCTCATTTTCTTTCGGAAATTTTAAATTAGAGAATATTGGACATCTTTTGGTAGACTTACACAGGCATTCTCAGAAAGTCTGCATGAGTTCAAAGGATAATTTTCAAAATATGTCTTAAACTGCAGCGCTTTTTATAACAGATGGAAGTTAAATGAGCCTCCGAGAGTTTTATCACTATCTAAAGGAAATGCACAGCATATAAAAATAACCCGCTAAGCAACAAACCAACACAGTTTTCTTTTACTTTTACTGAGATACTTTCCACTGCAATACTCAGAGCGGTATTTCTGAATTTCTGAACTAATGAGTTTCCAATTTAAAGTCAATCAACCAAATAAAAGTAATCTTTAAAGTTTTATTTGGTTCTAAAATTCTATAATCTTTGATAACTACTCAGACATTTAGAGGAGATCTTCTTCAAGTATGCGCAGCAGGTAACTTATTGCAAAATATTATTGGTATTTTTAAGTTAGAAAATAAATTGAGACTCACAGAAGTTTTAGAACAGTGATTCCTGATTCTTTTATTACCAACTTATATCTTTATTATCTTCACTCTTTGGCTCTATGTTTTCAATTTTTTTGTCTATTAAGCCTCTTCAATAAGCTACAATTTACTTATTTTATTTTAAATTTTTGTTAATAGAAAATATGCATGACCACCTATCAGACTATATGGTCAATACTAGGAAACAGAATCTAGCTAAAGCAAAATGACGTGATCTCCCAAATTTCCCACAGTTCCTTTAAGCGGTGTTGCTATCGTTTGTTTACTCTGCTTGAGATCTTTAGTTAGTGTTCAGTAATCTTTCTCCAAATCAAATAAACCTCGAAATCCTAAAGCATTCCCTTACCTAACAGAAATAATTCATTAATGAAGGAGTTTAAAATTTAAAGAGTAATTCATTATAAAAAATTCATTTACAGAGAGAATTCTGGGAAGATGGCAGTAAAGTCTCAGGAATCCGTCTCCCCACCTAGATACCCACAGCACTGGCCGAATCTCCCTAGGGCAGTGATTTCCAACGGATGTGTCACAGGACTTTTAAAACACGCAATACTTTTCTATTTAGTCCAGGGCACTGACCTCCTTTTCCCTTAGACTGTCAAATAAAAGATTGACAATAGCCAATACAACAGTATCTGTCTGATGTGAATAAATCTGAATTATACCTTTTTTTTGTGATACTGGCAAAAATATATATATTTTTTGGTGTGCTGCAGAATTTTAGTAATTACTTTATGTTTGCCATGAAATGGAAAAAGTTGAAGATTGCTGGTGTAAGAGAACTATTTTGTAACTCTGGATTCTATTGAAGGCTTGCAACTTTCAGGGGAAGGTTTGGACTGTAAATTGTAGTTGATTTTAATCAATTTCAGCTTTTAGCATAGTAGTAGCTGTCTATCCTTCACCCCTCACTCCTGGGACAGGCAGCGATGCACCTGCTAGGATCAGTGATTCGTGCTTGTGGTCCCAGAGGTGCAGACAGAAAGACAGGCAGCCCAGGCTGCTGCACCTCCCCGTGACTGCAAGCCCCTCCCACTTTGACTGACCTGACTTCCAAGGGAATTGAAGAGCCTGCATGTTCCATTTTGCTCTCCCTTTACTTTTCTCATTTTTCCCCTTTTGGGTGCCAGCTATTAACCAGTAGAATACTCAAAACAAATGTGTACATGGGTAACACTGAAAAGTGGCAGTGCATGCCCATGAAAAGGCTCAGAAAAGACTTGAGAGGACCCTAAGTTTATACTTGAAGCTGAACCTCAATACAGAGACAGCTTGCCATAACAAAAAACAAAAACAAACACAAATACAAACAAACAAACAAACAAACAAAAGCAACAATCAAACCCAGCAAACTCTGGGGTAGGAGAAGAATTTGATGTCCAGATTTACTACATTATTAGATTCAAGTGTTCAGTTTTGAACAAAAATTCACAAAAGGTATGGCTCATTAAAAAAAAAATCAACAGAAACTGTCCCTGAAAAGGACTTGATAGTGGATATACTCAACAAAGATTTTAAAATAGCTGCCTTAAAGATACTTAAACAACTGAAAGAAAATGGACAGAAACTAAAAAAAATGTGGGACAACATGGAAATATAAATGAAGAGATAGATATTAAAAAACAAAAAAAATTATGGAGCTGAAAAGTATAATAATAAAATAAATAATAAAAATTAAAAAATCACCAGAAGAATTCAAAGGCAGATTTGATGATAAAAGAACAAATCAGCAAACTATAAGCTAGGATGACCAAAATAATCAAGTCTGATGAACAGAAAGAAAAAGACTTAAGGAAAGTGAGCACAGTCTAAGGAACTGTGGGGACCATCAAGTGAACCAGCATCGTGGGCGTCCCAGAGGGAAAAGGGAAAAGCATATTTGAAGAAATACTTACTGAAAACTTTCTAAACTTGATGAAAGACATTCATATAAATAAATACAACCTCAAGGAATTTCAAGTAGGATGAATTCAAGGAGACATACACTAAGACAAATGATAATCAGACTTTGAACAACAAAGAGATAATCTTGAAAGCAGTAAGAGAAATGTGACATTTCACCTGTAGGCGATTCTCAATGTAATTATTAGCAGATTTCTCAATAGAAATTTTGGAGGACAGAAGGCCGTGGGCTAATATATACAAAATGTTCAAAGCAAAGCAAAACAAAACAAAACAAAAACAAAGACAAAAGAATAACCTATCAATAAATAATCTAATATGTGGCAAACTGTCCTTTATATCTGAGGGAGAAACTAAGATATTGCCAGATAAAGTAAAGCTGAGGGAGGTGGTTACCACTAGACCTGCTCTGGGAGAAATGCTCAAAAGATTCCTGCAGGGTGAACTAAAAGAACATTAGACATAACTGAAAGTCATATAAAAAATAAAAATCTCAATAAAGGAAAACCCATGGGAAAACTTTAAAAGTGAGTATTACTAAAACCACTGTACTCTAAAGGCTTATACTATTGTAACCTTAGTTTTAAACTCTAAATGTTTTCTATATAATTTAGGAGACCAATGCATTTAAAAAATTGTTAATTTATGTTTTTGAAAACAGGATGCATAAAAATGTGACATGAACAAGTAAATGTGCCATGGATGGAGACATAAAGAAGTAATTTTTTATATAATTGAAATTAAACTGCTATATACTCAAATTAAAGGGTTATAACTTTAGGATGTTAAATATTATCCTTACGATAACCACAAAGAAAACAGCTATAAAATATAAACAGAAGAAAATGAGAAAATAATTTTAAAAATTCCACTATGAAAAATCAACTAAACACAACAGAAGGCAATGTTGAAATGAGGGACCAAAAGGCTACGAGGAAAATAATGGAATGACAGAAGTTGTTAGTTATCACAGAGATTTGCTTTAAATATAATTTAATTAAACTCTCCAATCAAAAGACATAAATTGGAAGAATGGATAAAATCATATAATGCTGTCTATAAGGCACTAACTTCAGATCTAAGGACACAAATATATTGAAAGTAAAACTGTGGAATATTCCATGTAAAACAGTAACTAAAAGAGAGCAGGGCTGCTATGCTAATGTAGGGCAGAATAGATTTCAATTAAAATATTACAAAAGGCAACAGAGAAAATTATATATTAATAAAAGGTTCCAGATAGCAAGAAGATAAACAATGAAAAATACTTATGCACCTAATGATGAACCATCAAATTATATGAAGCAGAAGCTGACAAAATTGAAAGGAGAAATAGTTCTACAGTAATAGTTGTATATTTCTAGATTGCACTCAATATTTAATAGAACAACAAAACAGAAGGTAAATAATGAAATAAAGGATTTAATACAATAACCCAAAATATATCTAACAGACACACATGCAACACTCGAAAACAACATACGCATTCTTTTCAAGTGAACATAGAGCATTTCTAGAATAGACCATATATTAGGCCACAAATAGAGTCTCCACAGATTTAAAGAAGTAAATATAATTAAAAGAATCCTCTCTAAACATAATGAGATAGCTAGATATCAATAAAATAAGTAAAAGTGGGAAGTCACAAATTCATGGAAATTAAATAAAACACTTTTAAACAACCAATGGATAAACGGAAATTAGAATATTTAGGAGATAAATAAAAACAAAATCACAAATGCTGAAACTTATGAAATACAGAAGTATGCTGCCCAATTCACGATACCATATAAACTGTGTTGTATTCCCCTTAACATTTGTTACTTTTAATGATCTGGTTTCATTCTTAAGTATACCTGTATCATTGGACTTTGTGCATGTGACTTTTTTCTTGTTTCTAAGAGTATGACATATTACTTTCGTGGGGAAATAGAATTAACTTAAAATGTTGCTTTGGAGTAAATATGGCAGAAATATTTACTTGAGTCAAGAAGGGAAGTCTTGAATGTTTCTTCAAATCCCATTGTAATTCCAATTTCTCTACCCATCAATCCATCTAATCATCCATCCCCCCTGACCTTTTTTTCGCCCTACCCCCATTTTCCTTTCCTTCTTTCATCCTCCCTTCCCTTCCTCCCTCCCTTCTGTCCATCCATTCATATATCCATCCAAACACCACCCAATTTGTAAAATAGAAACATACTGATAGATACTGAGAAGAAACTGACAGTTGCCAGATGGGAGGGGCTGGGGGAGATGAGTGAAAAAGGTGAAGGAGATTAAGAAGTACAAATTACCAGTTATAAAAATGGTTACAGGGATGTAAAGTACAGCATAGGAAATATAATCAATAATACTGTAATAACTATGCGTGATGGCAGATGGGTACTGGACTCACCAGGGTGACCACTTCATAAGGCTACCTAAATGTGTAATCTTACATCATACACCTGAATCTAATACAATATTGTAAGTCAACTGTGACTGAAAAACAAATCAAACAACAACAAAACCCAAACAGCATCCAGTTCTCTTTCTGGGATTAGTATTTGTAAGGTTCAATCTCTCTTCTTTTGTGTGTGCAGAATAGGGAAGGGAAGGACAAGGCACTTGTGAGCTGGCCTCAGGCTGCCACTTCCCCAAGTGGACCAGAGACCCAGAACCTCTTATTGGAGGCAGCAGGCAACAGGCAAGAGGCACCCCTTCCCGGGAAGGAAGAAGACAGCAAAGAACCTGTGAAGTTTTCTTCGACCTACCTACCCAAATGTATCCAACAGACATACACGCAACACCCAACAACAACAGGTTGGACATAGGTTGTCAATCTTTAAAATATAAAATTATAACTGAATTTATACCTTAAGCTCTCACTCCTTTTACCTAGGCAAAAATGTTTACATTTACCATTATTATGTATTTTTATTTCCAATAATGGTTTAGTTGCAAGTCCATTTTAAGATTCTCCTTTGCAGCGTTGTTGTAGATGTTAGGACTCATTTCATGTCTAATGAAATCCATATAGATGATAATTTGTTACTAGCCAAATATGAATTTTATAACATTTTTGGATGATGATGATTTTAATAAAATGAACAATCTGGTGAATTCTCAAATGTCACTAACCAGTAGACAAAATAAATATTTAGGGATCTACAAGTGTGCACAGAAATTCATGATGCCATAATTAGAGTAAACTGTTTTAAGGAGAAATGTAGCAAATTCAATTCCAGAATATTGTAGAAGTATTCTTGTGTCACAAGCCAGTGCTCTCTGCAAATGCTTCAGAGCTATCACCTGAGCGGAGTGGCCAAAACTGCACACGTATTTTTGGAGGACATAATTTTCTACTTCCATATTATTTAAGCAAGGTTTCTGCATCTCCATTCTAGCAGCTTCCTCAATTAACGGTATTATGATGGCTTATTAAAAGGTTGTCAAATCAGGCATTGAAGTGATCACTCCATTAATGTACTTTGACTTTAAATTCTTTTACTATTTGGTGTTTGGTTTAATATGACTTCTCAATTAAATGGTACAGGCTTTGTACACTTATGGGAACCTGTGAACAGAATGCAGGACATCCTGTGTTAAAAACAATGAGTACTCAAATGCAAGATTGAAATTTTAAAAGTGTAAGAAAGTGCTAGTAATTTCCATAACTGAAATTTAGCTTATTCATATTGAATGCAGATTGCTCAAATAAATTGATTTCTTCAGAAAAGACAGTAAACAACGATATCAACTTTGAAAAGCATCATTCACTCCTGTGGCTTGACTGATTCCTTGTGGAAATCCACAGGTAGAAGTGGGTCAAAGAAACCTTTAAATCTGTTTCAGGTACAAACTTCTTAAGTTAATCAGCATCTACTGGAAGCTGGGGAAATATTCAAAAAGGCCAGGAGGGATCTGGTCTGAAGACTCAAACTTTTATTCTACTCTTAGAAATATCTTATGCCCTTTCACTATGTCCAAAGGCAAACAAAAGTCAAATAACTATCCCCATTCACATACAGAACAATTAAAATCTTCAGCCTTTTTAGGTTTACATTGTATATTCAAGTAAGAGGAATTAATGATAAGGGATAACAAGTCATCATGAAATGAAGCCTCAAAGCCACAAAACAAGTATATAAATATATCTGAAAAGTCTATCAAATCAAGGCATTTTTTGGTACTATGTTGAAGACATTTTAAGAGAGACATCATGCACAGAAATTCAATAGTATCAAAGATAATATGCTCACATATTCTTTCCAATTCAGTAGCATCAAAGATAATATGCTCTCATAGTTTTTGAGTTTTAAAAACTATGAGTTTCTAGTTTTTCAGTGCTTTATAAAATACAGATCGATATTTAGACACTGTGAGAATTATTAAACTTATCAAAACAATCTGCTCTTTGGGGGAAGGTTTAGCTATCATGATAGCAAAGACAACAGAGTTTTAAAACACATGAAGTACAGACTAGAAAATATTTAAGACCTCATGTAAATGTGTTTGATTTGCTGCATTCCATGGAAAGTTTATGACTTACTGATAAGAGGAAAGATGAAAAAAAGAAGTAGGAGAAACAAGGTAGGAGGAAAGAAGGAAGAAAGTTTGACACGTTTCTTCAAAGTGTAGCATTTAATTTTAAACCTCTACATCTCCTTGCTATTTCTATGATTGACATATTTGGTTGATATTTTTTTCAGGGTTTACATGCATGTAGCATTGATATGCTGTATAAGTACAATTCTTTGGTATCTGAGATATATTTTAACACATTGCTAAAATGATCTGTATCTACTATTAAATCTTGCCAATAATTAAAGTCCAGAAATAAAATAAAACTAAAATACAAACACTCCTTCTCTGAAATTTTACTTACTTTAGAACTAACTCTTCCTTCGGCTTTAAAAAGATACACTACAGCTCATAAATTCTGAAATGTATTAATATCCTTTGAGGGACCAAGAGGCTTTGGACAAAGTCTTGCACAAACTAGTTCACTTACACAGACAATGTTAAAATGTACTTTTTAAAAAAGTTAAATAATGTTAAAGTATATATGCTTAAAATATTATTGTTTCATTTGTGGCTTAAAAACATACACAGACACTTGGCTTTCTCTCTGGAATATTATCTAACCCACCTATAAGCTAAAATACATAACTGAAGAAAATCAAGTGACAAAATTTTTCACTAAGTGACTTTCCTTTTGAAGCTTCCCTTGTAACTGAGCTCATTTTGTAGCTCATGTATTTTTCCTTTTAGCTCTTTTAACTTTTCTACAGCCATGATCATTTAGCATTTCTCCTGGTGTTTTATGTATTTTCCTATTTTTCATAATTCCCTTAGTGCTTTCATTTTCCTAGTCTTGATATTACTACTTTTTGGATGCTCATCAGTCTGTCAATATTATGCAAGTGGTAGGGTACCTTGAAATATTATACAAACTCTACCTAATCCACAATATGTATCACTGCGACAATACATTCATAATTCATGTTATGACATTTCCAAAGGAGGGATTTGGGTAAGTACTGTGAAAAGATACTGAATGAGTGCAACGAACACAGCGAAGTGCACTGCGTGGGGTGAGAACAGTATCTGGCAGGAGCAGCTGGCCTGGATTCTCCGCCGCAGCCCGTGCCGCTTACTCACTACAGGGCCACTGTGAAATGTCATTCAGGGAAACACATAAAACACTCTGGGCTAGAAGAGCTCAGGGTATGAACATCTTTTTAAACCATATCCATGACTTTTTATCTTAGAAAAGTGAAGCTAAATAAATTCTCGTGAAATCCTATTTAAAGAAATGCTCGATTCCATCAAAATGCGGGATTTTGGAGAGCAGCCACCACCCAGTCTGCCTTGGTCTCATTATGCAACCAGCGCTTCCATGCGTGTGCCTGCCTGAGCATCTGAGCACAGGGGA
The DNA here is from genome assembly GCA_004027735.1 of Carollia perspicillata. Classification (NCBI taxonomy): domain Eukaryota; kingdom Metazoa; phylum Chordata; class Mammalia; order Chiroptera; family Phyllostomidae; genus Carollia; species Carollia perspicillata. The sequence continues at coordinate 163,696 of PVKM010000005.1, forward strand.
CTGACAGTATTTATAGCTACATGAGGCCAAAAATAAATCTCTGGGATAGTTCATTATAGTTTTCATTCCTTGTGTGTACATACTACTTTTAAAAAATAATCTGCCTCTGCCTCCAATATTTTCAGCAACCAAGCTCTTTGTAAGACCTAACTTTTAAACTTTCCTAGCATCAGCATCCTGTACCAAGATGTCTTATTTCTCCATTTAAAAATTATTTTTGAGAAAAAAAATTTTTTAAGAAAATAATCTACAGAAAAAAATCTTAGTACTGTACCTAATTCTAAAGTACCTTAAAAAACCCAAATTCTCCAGCAAAATATTACACGAAAGGGTTTTGTGGAAATAATTCCTCTTTTAATTCCATGCCAAGCCCTTGCAGCAGTTAAAAAATCTGGGTTTTCAATTACATAAAAATTTTAGAGTGTTTGCTAATGAGTATATTCACAGTGATTATGAAATACCAAAAATAAGGTTGAAAAAGTACTTTCAAGATCTAAGGGTACAGAACAGGGTGACTCTAACCCATGAAGTCACCTGTTAAAACAGTCCATTTATATACAAACTTTTCATTGTCACAGTGAATGTGTCCTTTTTTATTGTGTCAGTCAGTTTTTCTGAATACAGAGAACGGATCCTCTTTGCCCTGCTCCTAATGGAAATATAAATGTGTGTCCAAAGTGCTCAGCTCATATGGAACCGTAGTACCCCCTAGGTCAATACGAGGCTTTCTTGAAATTATTCATGGAAATGGGATTCATTCTCTGGTGAAGTCTGAGTGCATACTGGATGGAAATAAAGGCACCTTGGTGACTAGTTTTTCCAGTGGAAAAGTCAAGGTCTATCTCACATGTACCTGCTCTGGTATATCCACCCTAGGGAAACAGGCCACCAAAGTCCTTACAGGGTTAACTCTCTATCCCCAGAACCCAGCAGTAACTAGGACATTGGTCATGAACCTACAGCCAAAAGTTGAAAAGCAAAAGCCCGGCTGCTAGAGGTCAAGGTGTCAGTAGGCTATGCAAATAAAATCAACCCTTTATTAATTATCCATAAGCAGCTTCTTTTGAGAACTGCTGAATATTAAACCAACTTCTCTGACACCTGAGTTTATGTTCACAATTAATGAAAATCTTTGGACTTCATAAGAAAGCATGGATGAATTTAGGTGCTGGACGTATCTCTTGGCTAGTGCATGCCTCAGGGTAGAAACCTTAGCCCTTGATGTCCTTAACAACCATAAGAACCTTTTGCTATTTGCTGTGGTTTGATGTATACAATCCACAGGAGGGTAAATGGGCAGGACTCTAAGTGTGTGCTCTGTATCTCAAGGAGACAATCAGAAATTGGAAAAAATGGGCCGAGTCTGAAATTTCATTTTAGTCTGTGTTACCAGAACTAATAAAATATATTAAGGGTAGAAAGAAAAACTGAAACTGCTGAGAACCAGTTTTGCAGGGTATTTATACTTCACAGCTTAACATCAGTACTGGCAAAACATGGCTCAGATAATGACCCGAACAGGGACAGATTAAGCTAGCCTGCTTGGGAAGAGAGATGCTACAAAATTGTTTAACACAATTGTCTGCCTCTCGGGTCATGGAATATCAGGTTTCTTGGAACATAAAATTCCACATGTTGAACGTGGGACAGAATATGGTTAGGAGGTGAGCATTAGTCTCAGTCTAACCTTTTCCACCAGATCAGCTTTGTACAATGGCCGCACTTACAGGTATGCAGTGCTTCTGTGAGCTTCCCATTTGGAAGGGCTCTGCTCTCAAAGCATGGGGGGATGGGACTGGAGGAGTCATAAAGCTCATCCAGACTCTTTGATTTGGCAATTGGTGCTTCTGTGTTTGCCGAGATTCTGGGTGACTTAAATAGGGGGAGAATGGCCAAATGGCGACACAGATGACTGTGGAACATAGGAGCAACCCTCTGTGCAGGACGGAATGGCAATGGGGAGGACAGTGCATAAGAGAATTAGGTGGTAGAGCCCTGTTATATCCCTTACCAACTGTGTGACCCCAGACAAATGACTTAAACCCCTGTGCTTCTGATACTTCATGTGTAAAATGGGATTATAATAGTACTTTCTTCATAGGGTGCTGTGAGGATTAAATGAGATAAACATGAAAGCCCTTAGAAGGGTTTCTGGTATATAGTAACAGCCCAATAATTGCTAAATGATTTGGTCATTATTAGGAACTCTGCAGGAAGGTTTTGAGAATAATCTATAGCAAAACATGAACCAAATAATCAGAATTTTTAAATTTTATGCCTACTAATTAGAGAAGGTGGTTCACTAAGGACATGCCTCTTTCCTTCCTTTAGTTGTGAATTTTGAGAAGCTTAGAATTTACACATGAGAATTTAAAAAAGAAAAACTGTATCTAGTTTATGAGAAGCACATCAAAATTTCCCTTTCCTCATTTTTTTAAACTGAGGTAAAATTTGCATCTCTGAAATGCACAGATTTTAAGTGAATAACTCAACAAATGTTTATAACTGTATATACCAAAATAACCATCAGCCAAATCAAGAAACAGAACATTTTCATGATCCCAGAAAGTTCCTGTTTCTGGTCAGTCTTTACCACTCTGTACCCCACCCCACAAAGGCCAACCACTGTGCTGATTTCTACTATTGTAGATTAATTTTGCCTATATTGAATTTCTTATAAATTGAATCATACTAATATGTATTCTGTCATGTCTGACTTCTGTCTTAACATATTTTAAAAATGTATCTACAATATTGCATGTATCAATAGTTTTTTTTACGAATAGTAAGTCCATTGTGTGAATATACTCAATTTGTTTATTATTTTATTGCTGAACATTTGGATTGTTTTCAGATACTCGTAATTATGAACACAGTTGCCACGAATATTCTTATATATTATTTTTGTGGCTATTTTGCTCTTGGATAAATACATGAAAGTATAATTTATGGCTGAAAAGGAAGATCTGTGTTTAATTTGAAAAGAAACTGTCAGTTTTTGTGCACCATATCTTCAATATTAGTATCATGTCTTCTTAGTTTTAGCCACTACCATGCATATGAAACATTAGCTCATGAGGTTTTGGTTTGTTACCTTTTTATTACTAATTTGCAGGAGTTCTTAATATGTTCTGGATATAAGGCCTTTGTATTTGCAATATGTATATTGTAAACCTTTTTGTCCCTGTACATGACCCAGCTTTTTATTTTCTTAATAGAACTTTTGATGAATATAAGTTTTCAATATTGATACAGCAATTTATCAATTTTTGAACAGTCTTTTTAGGGGATATTAAATTTATTAAAGTTTTTCAAAGAACCAATGTTTCAAAAAATAAGTGCATAATCTCTATCATTTGCCTATTTTTCTATTTCATTTTTTCGTACTCTTCTTATAGCCTTCCCTGTACTTGTTTTGGGCTTACTTGCTCTTTTCTTAAACTCATAAATTGAAGGTTTGGATCCTTAATTTTAAATCTTCTTTTTTCTCATGTAAGAGTTAAGAACTATACATTTCTTTCTTAGTACTTTTAGCAGCCTCTCACAAATTTTAGTATGCTGCATCCACTATCATTCAGCTGCAGTATTTGCTAGTGCTATTTAGAAGTGGTTTTAATTTCACAGATGTAGGGTTTTTCTAGATATATTGTTACTGATACTTGTTTGATTCTTTTGTAGACAGAGAATAGAGTCTATAAAACTTCAATATTTTGTAATTTAAGATATCTTTATGGCCCAGCATATGGTCTACCTTGGTGACCATTTAATGTATATTTGAAAAAAATATATATATATTCTATAGTTGTTAGAAACAATGTTCTATAAATATCAACCAGAACAAGGTGTTTAATAGTGCCATTTAAATCTATATACTTTCCAATTTTTAATATTTTGATCTAATTTTTAAATATTCAATGTCTTCCTGATGAACTGATCCTGTTATCATTTTAATACTTTCCTCTTTACCTCCCTTAATGTCTTTGTCCTTAACCCCATGTAGTATAATATTTATAGAGCCACTGTATGGTGAGATTTTCATATATTTTTCGATTTTACCTTAAAGCACTTCACGTCTTTATGCCTTTATGTTTCATGTTCATCTCTTACTCATGGTGCATAACTGGATCTTGCCTCTTAAACAGCCCATCTGATAATCTATGCTTTTAACTAAAAGCTCTGTTCTTTTTACAATTAATATAATTATTGATACAGCTGGATAAGGATCTGCCATTTTTGCTATTTGTTCTCTTTGTGTCCATCTATTATATGGCTGATTTTTACTCACCCTTGCTTCTTTAGGTTAAACAAATATTTCTTAGAATTTTGTTTAAATTTAACTCTGCATTTTTGAGTTCTTTTTCTTTAATGGTTGCTGAGCATGATGTTAACGTGTGTTAAAGTCACTTATGGTTGAAATTTTATCCAACAACTAGTTAACTCATCATTACAACTGAAATAATATTCTGACACAGTGGCTCACAGCACTGCTATGAATGTGTTAAATAATTCAACTCTGTCCTTCCTACCCAATGTACATTTTAAATCTTTCATGGTATTATTTGAGGACTGCAAAATAAAACTAAGGCAAACATTAGTATGGAACAGCAAGCCATTGAAAACCTAGCTGTTGAAAAAAGTTTCAAGTAAATTTATCATCTAAAGGGTTAAACTACTCTCTTTAAAGCCTTAGGCCTTTTAAAAAATAGCATCTATTTTTTCTCCATCAACATTTCCTCTTTTTTCCCTTGAACTGGATGAGCATATTACATGACTAATAAGCACTGGCAATTCAAGCAGAAATGAAAAAGGTTAGTGTTGATCTTGAGGATGGTCACCAAGGTGAGTGGGCTCCAAGTACAGTTTGGCTTGCCCTTTAGACATTAACAGGAGGCCTCATTTTTCATTCCCTGAGGAAATGTTTTATGGGTTCTCTCAACTCCGACACACCATGCTCTGAGCTCTCCTGCTCATTTTTACCATATTACTGTGCCTCCTATTATGCTGAGAAAAAACAAGCTCATATAAAACTCCCTCAGCCTCTCCCCCTCACCTCTCATCCAAGCTGACTACCCACCAATGCTTGTCTACGTATCACTTCCCCTCAGCCATCTTTTAAGCCCTTTCTTCTCTATCTGTTCTTTTCCTCAGCACCTATAACATGTAATTTGCTCCTAAAATAAAACATCCACTACATAAATCCCTACTTCCCTTTTCACCAAGCTTCTTGAAAAAATAGCTTTTCCTTGTTGACCTCAATTTCATAATTGCCCAGAGACTTCCCAAATTCTCTCTGGGAATTGTGCAACTGTGGATTGCAGAATCATTCAGTTAAGGTCAGCAAATGTTAACATATTACCTAATCTAACAGTCATTTTTCAGTTTTTTTCTTTCTTTTTACACTTGAACTGTCTGAAGCATTGATATTGTTCACTACTTCCTCCCTGAGATTATACTCTCAGTGTTAACCCAATAAATTCAATAAAAAGTGAGGAAAAAAAGAGAAATGTTTCTTGAATAAATCAAATCAAATCAAATTAAATGAACATCACAGTTAATCTAATTTTCTTGTGACATACATCTTATTTTACTAACACAAAGCAATTAACCTTGATCACTAGACATTTCATATTTTAAAAATATATAATAATAACTTTACATATGTTTACAACCCTGGGAAGGTGCTTAAAAATTTTTGAGTAACACAAAAACTGCTCCTGGGGCAACTGATAATTCTCAGGTGCCGCAAATTCATGCTGTATGGAAATTTCTTTTCTTTGTCAGGAGATTTCCAAGTCCAGGTTCTGACGAGAAGAGGGTAGGTAGAAAACTATGTGTCATGAACACAGAAAGGAAAGGAGGCATTGATGAGACAGGGGGATGTAGTAGAACATTTTGCTGATGGCAAGTTAAAGGTGTATTTAGAACTACTCTTGGAAGCTGTTATTTCTTGAGAGCCTCTGCTATATCATTTTGCTCTATGTTCTAGCAGCAGCATAAACTTTATAAATTAACATGAAGAGAAAAAATATATTCCAATGTGATTTTTCCTTATCTTTTCCTATGCTGGATAATAATGTTTTAAACTATTAGATTGAACAGTAAAGTTGTAATTTTTGCAGGCCAAAAGTCAATGAAAAAGAATGAACAATTTCATGTTTCGACAAACTACAGGAAATTTAACTGTTTTTTACTAAAATAAATACTTGCAACAGCTAAAATGTACTCATTTTCACATACTATATTAAAACGAGTCACACAGTATAATGGACATAATGCTTTTGGGGCCCCTGCCTCTGCTGAGCAAGCTGCATTCTTTACATGAGTACAGAGGTAAATACTTGTTGCCACCAATTCCAATTTTGTTTTAGGGGAGTCATGAGGGATAGGTAAGGACCAATGGGTGGACTCAGAGTAAGAGATGCCATTCTTATTTTAGAGACGTGGGCAGAAAGAAATCAAGAGTTCATTCAAGTCTTGATACTCAAAGGGTGGTCTGTGACCTGGTGGTGTTTGAAATGCAGTGCAAAGGTTTGGGCTCCACCCAAAATACATTGTTACAAGACTCCCTCTTCCCCCAGCTTCCTGAGGCTCACAGTATTTCTGAAGCATTGCAGCAGACCATTTGCTCACAACTCAACTTTCCATGGGAATCACCTGGGGGTTTCAAAAGAGTGATGCCTGGGTCCCAGCTCCAGGGTTCCGTTTAAGGGGCCCGGAGAATGGTCTGAGCACTGGGGATGTTACAAACTGGAAGAACACAATTAGATGAGAATAACTAGAAGATTCCAATGTGTACAAATAGTTGAGAACTGCTGCTCTGAAGAACATTTTAGGAGACAAATTTCTAATCCTCAAGGATATTTAACACAACATTCTGAAGTATAAGGAGTGTTCACTATTACTGCATATGAATACTTAGAAGAGTTAGAGCTACCATGAAAAGTAGCCAAACAAAGCAACAGATAAAACCAAATGCCAAGATGGTTTACAATTTTAGAAATGGTAAGTGATAGATATTCAATAGCCTGTCAAAAGGAAGTAACAGTTTCCCTTTGCTTACAAAACTCTGATCTGCACAAAAGAAGTAGATTTAAAAAATAGCAAAGGAAGGTGGGGAAAGAAACGAAAGATATGCTGCTTCAATGACTTACGCATTAAAATAAAAAATAACCCCACTGAATGATGAATGAAACACTAGACACTTGATCTGTCACTACAGACTAGGGAATAAAAATATAACCTTACAAGTGTTCCAAGTGAAAACAGTCAGAATAGTGTTCTTACATTTTTGTCTTTGGATGAAAAGTATTATGACATGTTCATCAATAAGAAACTACATAGAACAGAAGCAAAAATTAGGCCACCCATTCCACAGTGGTTCACTCCAAGTGTATCTGTATTAGCTGTCTGAAGTCACTTTGAAGGTATGCACCTCAAAATTAACTTAATCATATTCGGCAAGCTGCTTAATGCAGCTATTTCAGTGTCTCTTCGGTGGGGACTCCACATTCTTTTTTTTTAATCCTCACTGGAGGATATGGTTATTGATTTTATTATTACTTTTCGTTTATTAATTTTGGAGAGAGAGAAGGGAGAGACAGAGAGAGAGAGAGAAACACCGATGTGAGAGAGAAACGTATGTTTGGTTCTCTCCTGCACATGCCCTGATGGGGGACTGGGGAGTGAACTCACAACCGGGGTTTGTGTCCTGGCCAGGAATTGAGCCCATCACCTTTTGGTGCACGGGACAATGCTCCAACCAACTGAGCCACCGGCCAGTGCTGGAAACACCACATCCTGACTAAAGAATACAGTCTTTCAAAATCCAGGTTTAGTAAAATTCTTAGAAATAAGAAGAAATGACAAACACAGCATTACCTGCATAATATAGTTGGCTGGAGTGCTGACAGTCTTTAAATATTATTAGCAATGAAGAACTTACAGTCAAACTGTTTTTTTTTTTTTTTTAAAAGCTTTATCAAAGGAAGGCACTTTAAAAGAACCAAGAGGGAATGTAGTTTTGGTACTTGGATAAATATCAGCCAACAGATTTTAAATAATAACATCAAATCACCGGATTTAACAGCTTTAAATCATTTTAACACCTGCAGTAGAGCAGAATGGCACAATTCCATCTGCTGAATTGAGCTGTATCTGGTTGAAGATTTTACTTTTCAATTTAAAGACATTGTCATTGATTGAGCTTTCGACCCTCTTCAGTCCTGGATATAATTTTGTGCACTTTACACCTTAAAGACATCTACATTTTTACTAAGGTGATGAGTGCCATTTGAAAGCAACTTAATCTAAGGCCAAAAATGCATTTAATAAGTGTGTCTGCTAAAATATATAGCTAAGTAATTCCTTAAAAATGAAACTCTTCTAATAATGTTTTGCCCAGATTTGAAAATCCAAAGATGTAGTTTTTATAAACTGTTTTTTAATTGCAGCTGACCTACAATATGATATTAATTTCAGGTGTATAGCACAGTGATTAGATATTTATATAACAAGATATGGTTTAAATGCTTATAACCATTATCTACATTTATAACAAGGTAGATGTGGTTTTAAATGCTATAACCATTGTTCAGGGGTGTCAAATTCATTTTCACCAGGGGCCACATCAGCCTCATGGTTGCCTTCAAAGGGCTGAATGTAATTTTAGGACTGTGTAAATGTAACTACTCCTTAACAGTTAAGCGAGAGGTGAGCGCTGCTGCCAGGTAGAAACAAGGTGCCAGGCAGGATGAAACGAGGTGGAGGGCTGGATTTGGCCCACAGGCCTTGTGTTTGCCACCTGTACACTATATGTTTAGCCTTCCCAGAAAAAGTCCAGTCATCGTTAAAATAATGAGTAGGGTTTGTGTGACATCCATGAAACTTGGCAGTCAAGGAGAGTAGACTGGATGCACACCCATGAAAAATGACAACTTCACTGTACTAGTCAGTACAGTGGATACCATTAGTCTACCGGGGCAGTAGATGCCATTGAGTGAACATGTGTACTGTGTGGCTGTCGCATTTAAAATGACTGAGCAAGTAGACCAACGACCTGCACCTAATTTTGCATTAAGTTTGAACATTCCTTTGCAGAAACTATTCGGATGATTCAGAAGGCTGCAGTTATAGACAACTGGCGATCAGCAACTTCATCACGACGATGAGTCTGCTCGTGCATCGCATCTCGTGCAGAGATTTTTTGGTGAAACATCAAATCACCCAGGTGACTCAGCCCCACTACTGCCCAGATATGGTTCCCTGTGACTTCTGGCTTTTCAAAAAACTAAGTCATCTTTGAAAGGGAAGAGATTTCAGATCATCAATGAGATTGAAGACAATACAGTGAGTAGGGCCACTGATGGCAACTGGGAGAACTGTGTGAGGTCCCAATGTGCCTACTTTGAAGGGGACTGAGGTGTCATTGTCCTGTGTACAATGTTTCTTGTATCTTGTATCTTCTTCAATAAATGTCTCTATTTTTCATATTACATGGCTAGATGCCTCCTGGACAGATCTCATATCTATTCAAAGAATACATTCTAGTCAACCTTCATGGTGAATTAAAATGGAATTTCTAAAGGTACCACGTAGGCTGAAAGAACTTTAAGTCGTTGAACGTAATCTACAGAGCAGCCCTGCAGTTTGGAGACCACATGCCAGTGACACAGAGACACTGCTCAATTACACAGGACAGTCAAGGCACTGTGATTTTCACAGAAAGGATAGAATGGAGGCTAATGCACAATTACATGCAAATGGCAAATTTCATTTTCAAGCACCTATAAGTATAATCAGTTGTCACTGAAAAGAAAAAAGAAGATACTAAGTGTGTGTAAAACCTTACAGTGGCATCCTCCACATGAGATTGACTGTAAGAGATCTGCACTGAAGCGAGCGAGCAGCACTAGCGGCAGGTTGCAGGGACTAGAAACCTGCACCAAGGCTACACAGAGCCCCATCCCCCTCTGCCACATACTGCCAGGCAACCAACCCTTTCCATGCCCTCATGTCTTCAGTTATAAAATGAAAATAAAAATAGGACCAACTCATAGGTATTATGTGAATTAAGTGAGGTAATATAGATACAGCATTTGGAATGGTGCCTGAGACATAGTAAACGCTCAATAAATATTTTTTCCTCTTCTTTGCCTTCCTCTATTTCCTCCTTCTCTTTCTCTTCTGTTTCTCACATAAATAAGGTACACTATTTGATCAGACTTATGTGCTTCTATAAACAATATTATAAATATGCAACTTGTAATATTTCAGTTGGAGACATGTTATATTTAGATCAGCTCCTCTGAGTTTTTGTATTTAGCCACTTAAAATGGTGAGTTAATTCTGTGTCTTACTAAGGGGACTATACTCCTTAGATATCATTCCTGTTTACATTTTTTCATGTTCCTTGCTCCAAATTATCTACAGAGCTTAGAATTTCCACTCAAACCTGCAGGCTGATAAAACTTTTCAATCCAATGACCAGTCTGAAACTTCTAGAGGCCCCGCCCAGACCTAACCTAAAGGTAGTGGGGAACTCAGCACATGTCTGAAGACTCGTGGGGAGGAGCGATGCCGCTGACTGCGGCTGGTCTGGGTCCTGTCGATGAGCAGCCCTGCTGTGCGCCTTTGATGTCCTGCTGCTCAGAAGTATGTTATGCTTTCATATCAAAGATGAAGGAAAATCTCTGGGAAGGTGAATGTATAATCATGTCAGCTGAGGATTCCACTAAGAAAATCAACTACTTTAACCCATAGAAAGTCCCAGGAAGACTCAGAGGCAAGGTAATCCAATATCAAAAAGAGGATGTGTGTAAAGACAGTCATTGGTTTCTAGCTACATATTGACTACTTGGAAAAATAGCCCCTTTGCAGAAAAGCACAGGCCTCTAAAATAAACTGCTTTTAAGAATAGCCAGTTAAGTCAGAAAATTAAATCAAAAAATAAAACATGCTAAACATCTTTGCAACAATACATAGCAGTTTGCAAATATTTATTAGCTTGCATTTTAAAAATTCTCAATAAATGTGAGAAAATATTTAAATTAGACATCCTTTTTATTACTAGTTCACTTTTGCAAAATGTTAAGCTAGAGGGTGTTTAATTAACTAGTGCAGTCAGATTTAGATCGATGACTCTTCCTGCATCCCCATATTCCATAAAATAAAAAGCAGTGACAGCATGCTGTCCTGACGAAGGGGCTCAAAACACAGTGTGTGAGTTTCCTTAAATGCTCTTTCGGAGGAACATTTATCTTAATACTGATCAGGTTGGTCTGCTCTAACGGTACTTTTAGGAAGAGTACTCTATAAACAGCCCTAGAGGTGAAGAGAGTTCCAGTACACAGACATAGTTGAACTCGTATTGTGGTATTTAAAATTCTGATGGTTACCTGCTGCGTATCAGTGATCTAAATATCATCTGAAAATCCAAAAGTCAACTTTCCTAATATAACAAAAAAGAAAAATGTCTTCCGTTTAACTCTTGGTATTTATTTAACTTGATATCTCATTATCATAAGGTACTTCCAATGCACTGAATTAAGATCTCCAGCTTTATCATTCCTTGCTGCATTAAACACTAAGGATTGTCCTTGGAATAACTGGCAATATTCTAAAAACCTATTTCCCAATGTGTACTCTATAAAACACTCTCTATGAAGTGCTACTTATAAAAAGATTTTGTGGCCAAATGACAAATGTTAGCTACTCCATCTTTATTGCCAGCTCTTAGTTTACTTAGAATACATGTAGGCTGAAAGCAAGGCAGTCTAAGCTTTGTTCCCTGCCTTAGCTCCAAGCCTGTAACAATGCCTTTCCATTTGCAGGTGTTCAGCAGGAATACGAGACTGAATGAGCAAATGAATGTTAAAAGCTCTGAACAGTTCTCCACTCAATACACTTCTTTCATTTTTCTCTCACACACAGTATCCCACACCTATTTAATCAAGGTATCTTTTGCTTGCTCTGGTAGCACTACAGAATATTTTATTAAAAACAAAAGAAAAGACAGCACAGAGAATAATATAACAAACATGCATGTCACTACTACCTATTTTGAGAATTAAGTTACAAACACAACAGAGGTCCCTTGGGACCCCTCTTCCACGTGTTCACCTCATAGCACACATCTTCCCCAAGTGAGGTAACCCCCACATCAGGACTGACACTCACATGAGACTTACTAATACCCCACTTGGAGAAATCCTGAGCTGGGGGATGCTGAAGTCCCTTTAAACACTAAGATTTTAATTCATTTCGAGATAGTATACATTTTGCAAATGGTCATCCGTAAAACCAGCCACTTACTGCATAATACAGTAAGTATGAAATAAAGGAAGTAACACTACGATACAGAAGCAAGACAGTGGACAACCTGATGTAATAATGATGAACATAACGAGGCTAAGCAGCTTCTTTCACAAATAAAATCTCACATAAAATCTAAAGATAGACATATGCATATATCTCAGGTCACTGCATGCATACACAGTGACCTGAGAAAACTGAAAAATATATGTTACCTAACCTAACCTGAGTAATTTAGAAACCACTCTGCACAATCGCAGAGAAAATTACCCTAAAATTCTGATATACTCACAAAACCGCCCGGGGCTGCAGAAGGAACACTGCGGCTCATCAGTGTCACAGCAGGCCCATGGTGATGTAATAGGTTCCCTGATAGATGCTGCGCAGAAGGGGAGGAGACCCTCTTCCTGAGCTCAACGGCACAGTTACTAATAAAACAAATCTCCTTCAACGGGACCCAGCGCACTATGACAGAGAAGCACTGTGAGCTAATGGAGCCCGATAGGAAAAGAACTATTTTAAAATTTTTAGTCAGTATTTTTCACAGCCTTGTTTTGGTAAAATTTTTCTTCCTCAAATTTTCAAGTATCATTATAGATACATTATTTCTAAACTGCCTTACAACATGCTTTGAGTATGCTCTAACTAAATGTTCTGCATATTTAATTCTTGTCCCTTGCTTCATATAAAGGATAAAAAGGCATAATACAATATATGCCTGTATTGCTCTATTTCTTAATTTTATTTATAAGGGATATTAAATAGTCAAGTTAGTAAAAGAAAAAAAAACAGTTGAACCCAATACCTGCTCTATGTAGAAAATCACACGTAAAATGAAACGAAGAACCACAGCAACACAGAATACGAAGATTTTTGGTGTACATTAGCCCTAATCCTCTCCATCTTAATCCTAGCCATTACCCCAGTACTCCATACATCAAAAGAAAAAAGCGCAGCATGTACCATTTTCACTGGTCATTGCTGTCATGTAGTTTTTATAGGTAAGTACATGGATTAGAAATTCCCTCCACTCTCCCAACCATTTTCAAGCCAACCCACTGAATTCTTCTCATGGTAAATGCCAACAGAGAGCAAAATGTAACTTCACTCTTCATCTAGAAGCCCAAGTGCTTTCTCACACGTAAATGAATGAAATGGACTAGTGTCCAAAAATATTTATGACAAAAAGTATTAATTCCTACCTCCATTATCTTTTAGATGTAGTGCTATCTTGGTATCATCTGAAAGAGAAATTCAAAGTTATTACAAGAGAAAAAAATTTAAAAGTGCATAAATCTCATGAGCAGTAATTGTCTATTAATGCCTTAATGATTACATGAATAGATTTTGATACTTTAGTGAGTTAATTTCTAGTTCAATGAAAGCAAATCCTAGCTTACACGATGTAGTATTGAAATATCTTCACGAGACTGTAAGATCCAAGACTTTAGTAAAATGTTATATGAATCTTAAGGTCTGTGAGAAAAGTACACTGTTATAATTACAACTTAAAACATTTATTTTTAAGTTTCTAAAATGAGCTACTGTTTTTAGATGCTATAATGTGAGCTTTATCTACTTTAAATATTAAGATCAAGAAAAATTTTAAATTATTTGGAATAGTAAAGATTTGTCAATATTTACAAGTTTAAATTCAAAAGTTAAATGCTTATTCATTGCTAATGAACATATCCAACATTACATGAAAAAATATCTTTAATGGACAAAATATAAGTAGGACACACTTTTTTTTTATTTCAGTAGTTCTGTTTCATTCTAAAAGGTAGGATTCAAATTGTTGGAATATTTCACAGGGTAGGATTCAAACTGCAAAAGTATTTTCACAAGCTATGGAACAACCCAAATCATATGTATTAATATATAATGTTGGTTTTAAATATCTAAATGAAATGTAGTTAGCAGCTGTTCTCCACCTTACTTTATGACTTTCAGTTTAATATCCAAGTAAATTTCAATTAAAGTAAAAGGTTTCAAGTTTAATTTCTTATTCAAATGAAAGCAAGATTTATGAGAGTAAAGAAGTGAGACAACCTCTCCCTCCGACCCATCCAAGCTTGCCCTTGGCCAGCCAGTCTCACACTGTTCTTAGTGGGGCCATTCAGAATAGATGGTTAAACTTTGGCTAACAGACATCTTCTCCCAATGAGTTGTACCCGTGCACAAATGGTTTCTGGTACGTTTTCCTTTCCTGGCAGAGGAAATGTTTCCAAGGACAATTTCTGTGACTTATACAGTGCCTTTCTATAGATTATGGACCAACATATTTTATTGATTGTATTCAGGAAAATTTTAGAAGTTCCTATGAGTAGAATTATCTATTGTTCAGAACCCAACATCAGTGGACATTTTGAATGAATTGTGCCTTTCTATCCTGTCACTAAAATATTGAATTCAGTTACTGCAAAGTTCAGCAATATGAAAGGAAGCCGCTGTTTCTTTTCTAGGGACGGTAATAGTCACTATTGAAAGGCACAGTACATTACAAGAATCCCAGCACGTATTTTTATTCCGTAATAATTTTGTCTTTTCCTTTTCAGAAATTCAGTTTGTTTTAAAAAAATAAACAAAAACCTTTTCCCTAGAAAGAGCTACCCCAGTACATGTGAACACCATGAGTTTTCTCCTTTAGGAAAAAGCCACAGTATCTCCAGGGCACCTTCAGTCGGCAGGCTGGTGGGCAGCTGGGACGTGGCTGCTCTGTGGGTGGTCGTCAAGACCCGGAATTGCGTGGTGGTCGCTCGCATGGTTGTGGTGGTCTGAGAAGAACTTTCCCCTGGCTCTGTATTCTCACACATCTTCTCTTTTGACTAATAAGAGAAACAAGTGGGAAAACAGTTTAAGAGTAATCATTCATATATTTTTAAAAATTACATCAGAGAAGGTGGTCTGTCAAGCACAAAAGACTCTCAAATTAACATAAGGGATACATTTTTGTTCAGGACTATATTTCTATATTTAGAGATTTTGTTAACTTGCAAAGTAGGTAAAATAGATGAGAGAAACAGTTGGGTGGAATGAAGCATTGCCATCTTTAGATGTTTGCATTTCACCGTTTTCTGCTGGTAACCTTTCTGTTTACCAACTTTTATATCAATGTATTTGTAAAAGACATGCTGTCAAATGGGGGAGGTTCATACAAGAAGAAAAATATGTGCATAATACATGCTTAAGGTTTAAAATGTGCTTAGGTATGTAAAGAAAGAATGAATTCCCTTCATATCAAACTGGTAACTATAAATTCTAAAAATTTGATAACTGCTCCATACTACTTTATTGTTTAAGAATAATCCCCCTACAGGATGACAGTATCCAGAGGGGAGAGGGGAGGGAATTTCAGGGAAAAAGGGAGGGGATTATAGGGACAAGTATAAAGGACACATGGACAAAAACTAAGGGGGGTGGAAAGGGAAGGGAGGTGGGGAGCACTGGGGGGTGGCCTGGGATGGGAATAAAAGACAGAAAACTGTACTGAAAAACAATTAAAATAAAAAAAAAAAGAATAATCCCCCTACAGATTGAATGGGTATTTAAGATTTGTTTTTTCTTTGTGAAATACTGAAACCACCCAAGCAAAGGATTGGACAGTTGTCGTGTGGTCGCTTAGCCTGTCTTTTCTCTCGGACACCAGGGAAAGGTGCATATCATGCCTGCTACTTACAGCCTATAAAGATATATCCTATAACCCTCGCCAGTAACAACTTCCACATTCAAACTGGTACGGTTTAGAAGTCGGTGTTTGTCCCCACCTCTTTGTGCTTCAAAGAACTCCAAGCCTCTGGTAGCCCTGGACGATCACTGGGAAGGTAAAGGGAGGGTACTCATCCCACATATGAACTTATTATTAAATAAGCACCTTTCTCAAACTTTTCTTGTCATTAGCAAAGTACAGTGCACTTTACTGCTCCTTTGGGAGAGTTCCTGAGGTGGCTTTCTTTTTACATTGGATGCGACACAGGCTTATTCTCTCTTTTATCATCCCAGGGCTCCGTGCAGTCCCCTAATGTAGATGTTCCTACATCTCCTCAGCCCCAGAGGTCTCATGATCTCCCTCTTGACTCCATTTTAGTTGCCATCTCCACACCCTGCACCTTATCTGCAGTTGGAAATACTTCAGTTCTGGAATAATGACTCCAGCTAATCTATTTTCAGCCTACCATGTACCTGTTCACTTGACTTCTTCTTGTCCTGTTACTACACAGAAAGCCCAAGCACGATAATTTTCTTCAAGTCTTCTTTTTCCCATCACATCAACTTCTCTTTTCAATACTATCATGTATTTTTACACTATTCTTCTTCCCATATCGCCTTTTCAGTAAATCACCAATACTGAATACAGTAAAAGAAAACCTGCCTTTCCCTGTCTGCTCCCGAACCAGGCACAGCCCCCAACAGGGAGCTCTGCAAACTTGCCTCCAGCATCCTCAGCAGGGCCTCCTGGGCCGCTGGGCCATCCGGGCCCACTTTGCTAACCTCCTCACCCTTTACCCTAAGTATCAATATCAAACCCTCTGCACGCTACTTAAAACTCCAATCCCATAACTCCTCTTCCAATTTTACCTTTTGGGCTCACCTTTTATTTCCTAAATAAAAGAGTCACTGGCAAGAATTCTTTAATTTTCTGTACAAATCAGCATTTTTTTGTTTGAATCTCCTAACCTTTCCTTCTGTTATAATAGATGGAGCACATTATTTACAGCTATTCTCTGAGTCTCCACACTGGCCCAACTCAGAGCCCAACTTCTCGGGTATTGTGAACTTCCTTCCATTGGGAGAAGTCATAGATATCTCAGACTCGTTAAGTCTAAAATGTGACCTGCCACACACATATTTGTCTCTTCCTGTGTTTTTAATTCCAAAAAAAACCAGTATTGTCAAACCCCTAAGGTGTGAAGTAATGTTGGACTTTATGTGCCTATGTCAGTAAAGATAAAGACTATAAATGCAAGTAGAATAGAATGCAGACAGATTCTGGATAAAACATGAATGTTAAAGCATTTTTAGGATTTGCAGGAAGGGAAGAAAATCTCCAAAAGTGCCTCTCTACTGTCTCCTCCACAAAACAAAGCAGCAGCTGTGTGCCATACAGATGGTAGGAGCAGTGTGCATTACCTAGACAAAGAGGGTTTGCTTTGAGGGCAACAATATCAAAAATCAGCATGCTGTAAGGAGTTCAAGCTGTGTGCCAGCACTAGGTGGGGGAGACAGACCTACACCACTCCTCCCCGTTTAAGGGCAGAGACATGAAGAATCCTCTAAAACCCTCCGGTTCCAATCATCAAACCCCCTTTGGGGGAAAGCATCACCTATTCAGGTCATAGGGATTCCCACGGAATAGAGCAAACAAATATGAATTTCTAATGAAAGGATACGAAAAGAAAAAGAGTACCTTGACAAAGAATAGAAACAATGAATGACTTATGTACACTACCAAAACCTTGAGACCCAGGAATCATCTAATATAAAATATTTTAAATTATATAGGAAATAATTTAAATAAATGAAAAGTACAATTTAAAAATAACTAATATCATAGGCTATAAAAGTGACTTGGCAGATTTAAAAAGGTGCCAAACTTAAATTTTAGAAATAAAGAAATATTTATTGAAATTAAACAAGGGAGAATTAATAATCTGGCAGACAGATCTGAAGAAATTTCAAAGGATGCAGCAGAGAAAAACAAGGTAGGTGATTCACAAAGGACATAAAAGATACAAGTGGTGGGAAGGCAAAGCCTAACTCCAAAGAGCTCAGAAGGTGAAAAAGAGGATGGAAAAGTCAGATTAAATAGCACATTTATCAAGCATGACACCCAGTTGATTAGAGAGCACATTTTTTGAGCACATGTAGATCATTGGTTCAAATTGCCCATGTGCTATTTTATAAAAAAGCACCAACCTATGTTAAAGGACCAGTGCCATACAGAATAGACTTCCTAACAACAATTTAATTAGGTTAGAAGTCACTAATAAAAATATCAAATTTTAAAATGTCCATAACTTGAAAGTGTAATATAATTCACAATTCAATGTAATTACAATAACTACATTAATGAAATTGATTGATGGATTACAGATCTTGACAAGTTGCAACCAAAATTTATATAAAGAACAAAAGCCCCCAAATAGTCAAAACACTTCTGAAGAAAGAGGAGACCTGACTTACTGGTAGTAAAATTTCTTATAAAACTACAATAATTAAAACAGTGTAACACTGGTCAGGTATTGAAAAACTGAGTATTAGAAGACATCCAAGAAACCAACTCCATGTCTGTGTGAAAACTGTGTAAGAAAGAGGTGGCTTTGAAAGAAATTGCAAAAGGAAAGACTACCCAGTAAATGTTGCTTGGAGTTATCCATAAGGGGAAATCCCTGTGAAACTGAATTTCTACATTATACATAGAAACCAATTCCAAATGGAGTAAAGATTTTAATGTGAAAGACAAAGTTTTAAAACATTTAGAAGAAAATTTGAAAATAACCTTATGAACTTGGGTAGAAAAAATCTTTTAAAAAGATACACATACACAGAAAACCAAACATAAAAGATTAATTAGACACATAAAATTCTGAATAAATGGTAACTAAAAAAATAGAGAAATTGAAGAGATGATCCAAAATTTGGAAGAAAATATATACAGGTGGAGATAACAGAACAATAATACAACAAAAAAAATAAATTAAGTGATATAAGGAATATAAAATAAAAAGTAAAGCTGACATTACTTACAGGTAATGATTGTTTTAATAGAGAACCAGTAAGTGTCTTAAAATATATATTTTTTTAAATTAGGAAGAGAGTTTTGTAAGGTGGCCATCAATCTAATTTATTATATCTGTTACATATAATCAATAAAGACTTGGTGTTACAAATAAAGAGAAAGATAACAACTCAATTAAAAAATGAAAAAAAGATATGAACAAATATCTCAGAAAAGACAGGAGAAACAGAGAAGCCAAAAAGCATATGAAAGTATTACCAATTTCATTAATGATTGATAAAATGTAAATTAAGTTCCAAGTAAGATACCATTTGTAGTTCCCGGTAAGATTTGCAGAAATGAAGAAACATGAGCAAACCGGGGTCGTCAGGACAGTGAAACAATGAGCACTTGAGGCCCCGTGCTGTGCTGTCAGTGTGATTTGGCGCTAACTTTCAAAGTTGAGCATTTCCCTAACATCTCTGACATTCCGTAATTCCACTGTAAGGAATATTAGAGAAACGTTTGTGCATTCGATTCAGGAGACAACCATAAAATCTTTTTGTAATAAAACAAATCTGGAAATAATGTCCATAATGTCCGGAAGACTGAGTGAAGAATGTACGATTGCGAGAACATAAACCTAGGATGGTGGGGTTGATGGCTTTGCTCTGTTCTCCAGCCGTGTCACTAGTGCACCCTGGCGCCTAAACAGTGCCGAGGACACAGGGGCACACGGTACACATCTGATGAGTGAATGAGGAGGATATTCATACCATGGAATATACAGCTATGAATATAAGACACCACCACAAAAGCCACCAGGGACAAGTAGTAAGAACAAACTCTGAGTGGTAAACTCAAAACTCAGACTAGTTTTATTTATTTTTAAGAGGGAGGGGAAAGGGTGCAATGGAGCAGAAGCAAAGAACCAGTTTTATAGTCATCAGTAATTCCAGTTCTTTAATTGGGTAGCACAATCATAAATATTCATTTTTTATTGTTTTGAAACTACAGTAATTTTATTAAAGTGCTTCAAAATATTTTAAAAGAAAAAAACTGAGACACTTTCATAGCACTCATTTCCATTCAACCAGCTACCTAAGGGTCCTTTCACCAGCCCACCCTTGTGGTCACCAGCCACCCCTGTGGTCATCACCCACCCCTGTGCTCACCACCACCTGTCCATTATTTTACTCTGGATCATCAGCCTCTTTGATCTATACATGTATAGATGAAAGTATGTGTTTATGTGTGCAGCTACAGACAAATTATTGGCCTCTTTCACTATAATCCATTATTTACCCACAGCCAGGATGATTCTTTAAAAAGTCATTTGGATCAAATCATCCACTTAACTGAAAACCTTCAGGCAGTTTTCTCCTGCCCAAGGTAAAGTTAAACTCCTTCAACTTGTCACATTTTTGTCCCTGCTCACATCCTCTATGTCATTTCTTGCTATTTCTCTTCAGTTTCCCTTTAGTCATCATCTAAATATCACCGCTTCAGCAAACCTTCTCTTACTGCACTTAGCAAGGCCATACGCTTGCAGATACTGTGCCTTCGCCCACGCCATTCTCTGAGTGCGGCCCTTTGTTCAGTGGTCTACCTGCCCAGCGGACGCACTTCCACATTACTGGCGCTTGGCAGAGTAGATGTAAGTGCTCATATTAGGACTTGTACTTATTGTATAAACTCATCTCAAAATGAGAAAGAAAATTTAACCCTGGTTTTAGACATGGAAAATGGATCGGAATTAGTGATCTTGTTTTCCTTCTTATGTATAAAATAAGGGTAAAATTGCTTACCATAAAGATAGTAAAGTTGATAATTTAACTTCAGAATAAAATGGAAATACTGAATATGACAGAATGTCCTACATTCTGAGATTCTTGGGAGTAGAGAGTAATTTTTAAAAAAATCTTTGTAATTTTAGGGCTTAGGACAGGTGACAAAACATAGTAAATCCCCCCCCCATATATTTAGGAGGGCTTCAAATATGATGGATTCTTCTCTATGGATCATGGTGGGCCCACACCGAGGCAAGAAAATTGAGATGTCGGAATTACACCCTTTATCTTTTTATAAATATAAATAATTGAGTTAACTGTGATTACATAAAAGAAATATCAAACTAACAACCCAACTATGACTCCATCAATACATTTTCTTTTGGAACTATGTTGTTAAGTAAGTGAAGTGAGATAGCTGGATTAGTATATGTCACTGTAATTACCTACACGAATGGCCAAAGTTGGTTAAAGTTTAAGAATATTCTCAAAGGTGTAATTTGTCAAGATATTTATGAGACACCATACATAAAAACTTAAAAAACAATCTAGTAACTATTGATCCCTTAGTAGTTTTTAAGATAGCACTTTGAGAAGATTTGCTTTACTGAATGAGAAAAATTATATTATTATTTTAATTCAAAATGTATACACTAAAACATAACAAAGGGAGAAGAGTGAACTTTACATGTGGTACTTTACATGTATCTTCATGTGACCCTGAAATGGCAGTGTAAACGCAACCCACTGCACAGGTTAAAGCTGCCTCTGCAGTTGCGCTCACTCGTGTGCATCGCTTCACTGCATCACTGTCTCCATCACGTTTGCCCGGGAGCTACTGTGTCCATTATGTCACCTCTAACTTATCTCAGTCCAGTTTCTTGCAATCAATCTTTTCCTCCATACAAGTCAGTTTACAATTTGAGTGAAAAATATGAAAACCGGCTTCCTAGGTCTTAGACAAGCAGCAAGGGTTTAAGAGAACTGCCCTTTGCTCACCCAACCCCAAATACTGGTTCTGTCATTCTCTAGCCACATTCCCCACTCTGGACGCCCTCAGAGTGCAGTCCGCCCTCCACTTCCCTTCACCCCCCTCTCTTCTCCGCTTGGTAGTGTGAGGGCCATAACAGCTCGGATCTTACAGGGCAGGTATGAGAATAACTGAGAAGGCACACACAAAGACTTAAAACCCAAGTCTGGCACATATTAGGGACTCAATAACTGCTGTCTACTTTTGTCAAATTAGATGCCACTTTCATTAAACTATAGCAGCTATACATGACAGTTTGGTCCCCAGAATCTTGTCATAATAAAGCACACATGTACCTCTTCGGGGCATCCACTGTCTACCCAGTCCTGGCGATGACGATCAAATCCGCTGGAACATCTTCAGAGATGACCACATTGCAGTTCAGAAAAGGGGGTGTAGGGTACAGAGTGAGGGGCAAAAATTAAAAGAAAAAATAAGATTGGTAAGTAGTTAATTCTCACATTTTCAGTTTGGCACAACAGAAGCATTCGTCTACAGACCTGTTAATCAGAGCAGCAGCAAAGAATTGACACCATTCCGTGTACCAGCTCACTCCCACACAGTCATCTGACCAGGATCAAACACGGCAATGAATGTCCCCACTGAGGCCCACTTCACTGTGCACCCCACCCGGAGGTAAGACTGACTGCTGTTATATGAAGTTGGTTCTCCTCATTTTTATTTCTCATCACTCAAACAAATGGATACAGAAAAACACTGTATAGGTATCGTTTTGGGGGATTTTAGATCTTTTTGTTTCTCTTAAGTTTTTATGTTTAAGATCCACAGTCACACAAACGTGACTGTATAGTAAAGGGTTATCTCAGCAGGTCTGAGGTACTCAAACCCACACATTCCAGCCCCTGGGAGATAACCTCTAAGCCCTTGGAATATCCTGCTAGAGAAATGCAAGATAGCTTATGCTAACAATATTATTTATGGTGAATGTCTGTTTTATTCACCAGAAGCCCTGGGCCACGTTATATCAGTGTGAACTCCGCGGGGGCTGGAGACTAGAGATAAGGTTAGTCATAGAGAATTTCATACCTACGTGACCGAGCCTCAGTAAAAACCCTGGACACCAAGGCTCGGTGGGATGGGTTTCCTTGGCTGGCAGGACATGCTGTGTGTGTTCACGAACTGTTGCTGGGGGAGTTCAGTGCTGTCTGTATGACTCCCCGTAAGAGGACAACCGGAAGTTAGTCTTTCCTAGACGCTGCCCTGTGTGCCTTTCATCTGTGCTCATTGTAATCTCTATCCTTTTGCTGCAGTCAATGGCAACCTTGGGTATAAGAGCTTTTCTGAGTTCTGTGAGTCCGTCTAGTGAATGGCTGACTCTGAGTGTGTTCTTGGGGATCGCTGACACTGCCATGATTACGTCATACCTAAAAAGTCTAATTCAGCAAGTTCTGGGTAAGATTTCACCCACTCTTCCTCTCTCTTTGACTGGAATAATTTCTTGCCCTCTAGCCATTGATTTTTTAAGACACGGAAATTACTCTCCAGAGCCCATTCTGATAAAGCTTCATAGTTGCTGTTGATCACATCTTACTTTACTATTAAACTTTTCTCCTTAATATAAAATTTCATGTACTTATTTACCAAAGTAGATTGTGAATATTTGAATGTTACGCCCAGTGTCACATATAATCATACCTAGTGTGTCTGACATATGATTTCGTTTCCCTATTAGAAATTCAAAATATTTTTGTTAGTCTATTAAAATTATAGGTTTATATTACCCCTGAATTTCAATATCTATGTATACATTTATATATAATATAAATGAATCCATATGGATGAATGATAATCTAAAGATATTTATACATTTTTAAAAATAAGTGGAGGCTGCTCAACTTTCATCTTCAATTTTCACACAGGGCTTATGGTGCTACTTTTTTTCTACTTGTTTTGCGGTGGGTCCACATGACGACTTATTCCAAGAATCTTTGCCAGACATTATATACTATGGCATGAATGAGCATAATTTAATTCAAGTGGAATGTGAAAACAATTCTACTGTCAACAAGAACAACAAAAAAGACCATATCGATCATTCTGCCCAGATATGATTCACTAGAGCTTAGCTAGTTTATGCCTACCATCTGTGTTGAATGAGCTGAATGTGGAATAAACATCACAGTGTGATCTCGCATGCTAACTTTGAGAATCCCCAGGCAGTCAAGGCCTTCTCTGGTTACCCAACAAAAATCTAACAGTTAGAGTCCATTTAATTCCAAATGAGTAAGATGGTTGTTCCCTCTTCTTCTTTTTGCCTTTCGAGTTTCTTTAAATATTGAAAAATGTACATACTGACATTGTCTTTTGCTAGATGGAAATATATTGATTTTCTACAATAAAAATATTTTTGGGAGCTACCTGACTACAAATAATTAAATGGAAAAGATCATTCTAAAAATGCAGTTTGTTTTCACATACTGTATTGCAGCTATATTCTAAGCCAGTGGGAAATAACATTTACCTTACGTTATAAGAAGACAGTAGGAAATCTTAAATTTATAGGTCAACTGAAATTTTATCTTAGGTAATTGGTCCTATAAATGGTTAAATCAATCCCTGGGAAAAGGCATAGATACACTGCATTTTGCTTGACTTATTAAAGAGTCCCCCAGTTATTTGTACGAAATTAGGTTCTACTAAAAATATGTGATTCAATTAAATGATTCATTTATTCGCAATCGATTCTCTATTAATTGATCTGCAGTTTACTAATTGCTAGGGTAGGAGGGACTGACAATGGCAAACACGAATAAGATTTGGTCTGAAGAGCGCATGCGTTCTGTAGCTCACAGTACCTTAACAATTTAACAACAACGGATGCAGCATTTTTTTAAAACATTTTTTTATACCTTAGTAATCTAAATAGCATCCAAAGGCAATTACAGACAGAAGTCTGAGTGTATGTTATAAATTATTAAGGAAAACCACCTTTATGTTATTTCTGAATTGAAAATAAACCAAAAATAATTTCTGAGAACAACTTCCACTGAGCTGCTGTGTTGTTTTTCCTAAAATACAAAGACATGAACCATGTTATGCTCCCACATATTAATTTCCCAAATTTGTAATGCTGTTAGCAAAGAGGCTCTTCTATATTATAATCATCCAGTATTCCTGTTGAACTGTAAATTCATGGGTCTTGCTGTACAAAAAAGATCTCTGGCAACTTGGGTCCAGCAATTTTCACTGTGGCACCCCAGGTGACTCTTATCACACTGAAACTGGAAAACCGCTGACATCCTGTATGGTATGTCCACAAGGTAGGCCCCTCCCCGCCCCTCCCGCCTACCTCTATGACCTGCTGTCTCGCCCTTTAGTGCCCCTCCCCGGATGTGCTGTGCGCTTTTACATCTCTGCCTTTGAACACGCTGTTACTTATGTTTGGAATTCATGCCTTGTTTCTAATTAGTAAACCCAATTGAACCCACCCAGAGGAGTTAGTAACCCTTTCTCAGTGACCTCCAGTATCAACCCAATGTCAAGTGCTAGCACGCATTATTACATTGTAATTGGTTGTATTCCAGCTTATCTTAACAAGACTTCGGGAGAGAACATGGTTCAAAGGGAGGTTCTGAAATCAGACTGCTTGGGTTGGAATTTGGGTTTAGGCACAAAACAGGTATGGAATCTTAGGCAAGTTATATTTCCCATTTCAGTTTGTTTCCTCATCTGCAAAATGAGGAAGGAGAGCTTACGTAAGAATTAAAGCTAGAGCTTGGTACACAGTCAACATTTAGTAAATATCGACTGTTTTTCATACCTAAGCGATGGCTTTGTAGTGGGCATGAAGCAAGGTCAACAATTGTTGAAAATAATGAGATTTTCATTTTACTGACAGTGTTCTGGGAAATGCTTAAGAATAATTCTGTGTACCATATTAACAGATGGTCCTGCACCATATGATGGTCCTTTACCATCACATTTGGGGATTGGTATTATAGAATCTTATGAGGTGGAACTCTAAATTACTCTTAAACATGAGACAAATCTTTATTCATTATTTATGAATATGGCAGAGATAACATGGTTTTGTAAATATTTCTCAAAAACTGATGTAAATAAAGTCTGAGCTCCTAACTATAATACGTTTCCAATGTTTTTTGGAAGAAGTTATTTCCTTCTCACTATTACCTAACTCCAAAACAAATGGATAGAGAGCTATACTTCAAATTAATTGTACTATTCCCCACTCAGTTTCAAGGGGATGTTGATTTCCAAGCCCCCAGGAACCACATTAAGTGAGCCCCATTAAGTCAGTCAGCCTAGAAAACAAACAATAGCTTGCAACATCTATCCACTCAAGAGATTAATGTGTAAATGTCATCAAATCTCTAATTTACCTCAGTCTTGTAGAAAGGGTTTCAGAAATTGATTTATTTTATAAGGGTAATATATTCAGGTGAAGGAAACAGAGCAAATACATACATAAGCTATACATAAGGATTAAAAACAAAGTGTGTTTTACTGCACAATTGAGCATGTATCAATTCACTAGTGAGAAGAAACATCTATTAAAGAGAATTTAGGAAAAGAAGCTTCACAGAATCTTAAATCCCTGGCAGCAGTTAGTTTCTAGATCAGGAAATCCCAAGTGTTTTCTGCAAAGGACCAGATTAAGTATTTTAGGCTTTGCAGGCTGTATAGTTTCTGTCCTAGGCAGTCACCTCTGCCAGAGTAGCTCAAAAGCAGCCGCAAACAAACACATAAAGAAATGGGTGTGGCTGTGTTCCAATAAAACTGTGGTAACAAGAAATGGGAAGTGGGGCATATTTGCTATGGTTTCCTGAAGATCTGTTCTAGTTGCTATCTAAAATTAAAGATCTGTAAAATCTGAAAACTTTAGGACAAACACCTCATTAAGGTGTCTGTTGATTTAAACGGTCCTTGCAGACTTAGGTGTATATATCATAGTGTGGAACTTAATGGAAAAATCAATTGCACATTTAGTAAATTTTCTTGCCATAATCTACAAAAGTGTGAAAAATGATCCTCCAGCATCAGATAAATGGAAAGATACTTTTAAAAAAGGCAAAAGTATTTTAAATGAGAAAAATTTAGTGAAAACCAGCTGTGATAACTAATAACATTTTGTCATAAGGTAAAATAGATAATATGAAGCTGTAAGATATGGCAAATTTATTTTATTTTGAAATACTGAAAAATTTTAATTGGAAAGGTAGGTCATGAAATTTAAGATTTTGATCATAATCATGATTCTCAATAAGAAAATTTGTAAAAAAGCATACCTCATTTCCCATAAGGAGGATACTTATTTTTTCTAATTGGCCTTAGGCATGAGATAAATGATTTCACTTCTAAAAAAATTTCTCCTCAAATCAAGAAACTTGAGCTTAAATTTTTTCAGAATCTTTTGCTTGAACCTCTCTGGGAGTATTAGGTGAATCTAATTATACAACCTATTACAGAGACAATATTGTAGGATGTATTATGAAATTTCAAATCATTCTAATATACAAGAGTATGCATATTATGTTTGCATAATATGTTTTCTTTTAATGAAAGCTCTTGATATTACTTGTAGCTCAGAATCATAATCCAATGCCAGCAAGAATAGTTATATGCAGAATGCAGAAAGTGTCAGATGGCAAATGGGTTAAATCACCTGATTCCCGATATCCTGAACCTTGTCATTTGCACAGGTGGTATCTTGCAGAGTAGCAGGTTTTACACAGTAAAGGCTTAATCTTTCTTCTAAATTTCTAAAATCTAGGGTTGCCCTAGTATGTGCTTAAAAGCATAACAAGATAAATTCTTTTATCTCATTAAAAAATTCAAATTGTGTTCCTTTCCTCCCAAGTAACAAAAATATATATATTTATTACTTTTTGGTTTTTATTCCATCTTTCCCTAAAACAATATTTCCTAGAAAGGAAAATGGTTTTTGTAATTGGCTCTTCATGCTGGGATTCTTTCTTCCTGCTTGTGTCACCTCCTGATGTGGAGTCTGTTTTCCGTTTTGGAGCGTGGAGGGGCAGAAAGACTGATGCCGGGAGTGAAGCGACGGCATTTAGGTGTACGTGAAAGAGAGCTAATCTTTTCAGAAAGCATTCTGAATAAAAGCCACTGCCAATGTTGGCAAAATAACCTCATTTGTCATGGTCAATGCTTTAGGGAACGAAGGGCCCGCATCTACTTTAAAGAAAAGGAGACTGAAATACGGGTTGAAACTGGGATGTGTAAAAACAAAGTCAACGATACACCAGAGAATCATTAAACACATACTGGGGCCAAGTAATTAGCAGGAGCCCGGAGCTGTGTACTTCCACTGTGTTTCAGACATGAAGATGCCAAATCTAGATTATTAGATACTTGAGTACTTAGTGTACATCTACATTTAAATCTTGCTTAGAATGCTACTTAAAAGGGACAAGAGAAGGAAATACTCACCCACGTGGAAACAGATAAAAAAGCTACCTGATTCAAAAGACTTGGAGTGACTTACTTGCAAACCTAATCTCACAGTAAAATTCAGTTTTTATTTTTATTTATTTATTTTTAATCCTCATCTTAGGATCAAACCCACAACCTAGGTATGTGTC
This sequence comes from Carollia perspicillata, assembly GCA_004027735.1. Lineage (NCBI taxonomy): Eukaryota > Metazoa > Chordata > Mammalia > Chiroptera > Phyllostomidae > Carollia > Carollia perspicillata. The sequence continues at coordinate 192,124 of PVKM010000005.1, forward strand.
CTGGCACATGATTAGCTCTAGGACTTCCTGAGAAATGTAGCCACTGGGGGTTAGATGAGACGAAGACTCAAACAAAAAAAAAACAGACAACATTTTCATTGACACCTTCCCTTTGCTTTGTATAAGCTCCTTTTCAAATCCTTTCCCTCTAATATCTAATAAACTTTGTTTGCTCGCCTTCTGTTTTCTTGAAGTCTCTGTTACCAACCACTCCATCCCACTCAGATCTGCAGTGGGACTGAACCCAAGCTGGACCTCAGCAAGATGTCTTTGGATAGAGAACTGTCCTCCTGGGGGAAAGTTTTAGTCAAGGTGACAGGACCTATCCTGAGGACAGAACACTTACTATCTAATAAAAGTTATATAGTTAAAAATGAACACTCAGTCTTTGTTTACCGAGCACTATTAACACTCAAAATCAAATTGTTATCCTAAACATTATGAAGAAAATATTTCTTCACTGATTGATTACAAACTTGGCTTTGCCAACTAGCCAGAATCTGGCTGCAAATGTTTTTTTTTTTTTTTTTTTTTTTAGCAATTTGGCTCCTTTTTTATGAAAGATTTTGAACTCCATTAGAAACACCATAACTCTTCCAGTAAGATAAATGATACACTGAGGTAGAGGTATGGTAACTGAGGAAGACTATGATTACAATTAAATAGTTTTGTTTCTTCAGATTTTATATACGTGAATAAGATGTTATTTTAGAAAAGGCAGAATAAAATATTGATTGGTAATTATTTCTAAGAGGAAAATTAATCATTTTTGTAGCTTTTAGAATATGTTGATAAAATGAGTATTCCATGTAAAAAATAATGCTATTTTTCCACCTAAGTATAAGTGCAACTTTTGGAGTCTCGTTTCTGGGTAGCATACTACCATCTTCTGAAGAATTTGGGGATACAGTGCATGTACCACATCAGAAAAGAGAACTCCACTCTGCCCTCCTTGCTCTCTAGATTCAGGCACTGAGAGCAATGGTGTCTCCAGCCTTGACTTAATAATTAATAAAGTGACTTATCTCATTGAATACAAGTATAAGAGGAAAAAGACAGAGAAGGAAGTAGAGGTTATCGTAGGGTGCAAGCATGTAGTAATAGACATGTGTCAATAACCCTTAGTTATATAATTCTCACCCCAACCAGGCAATATATCTCGCAGTTACCCCCATTTAACTGCTGCGAAAACTTGAAGCCATACTGTTCAGTGGAAAGAGCATGAGCGTTAGAACTGCACACATGAAACTGAGTTCTGTTCTTGACTCTGCTATCGACTGTGATCCACGGGAAATTATTACTGGAGACTGGAGCTTCAGGTTTCATACAATGGAGATTGTAAAATCTATCTCTGCTGAGTTTTGACGAGAATTAAATGAGGTAATACAAACGATTAACATACTAAGTGCTCAATAAATATAAGCTATTTTATGTTTTTTATCATCCACAATATGTAGCACAGGTTGAAAAGTGCTTTTTGAAAATAAGACATTATAACCTGATTTGAAAATATATAATTGAAAATTTATATAACATCCTCTAGGCTCTGACCCAGCTTCTTTAACCACAAAAGTGAGGAAACAAAGAGGAAAAATCTTCTCTTTTTGATAAATGAATTCTTTCAGAATCTAAAAATCCCTTGCCAAGCATACAACTTCACTTTTTGGTGGAACAGAAGTGAGAGTTGAGTTGTCCAGGAAAAGAGAAAAAGAAAGAAAAGAAAATCTCCTCATGGCTGTAGGCCATTAAAACAAACAGTTACAAATAAAACTACTGGAAATGTCAGGAATCCAATTTTTGACACCCTTTCTTAAAATGTCTTGACTGCATACTAAATGTACCTTTCAATGCATGAAAGGGGACAGAAAGAAGAGACAGAGGTTTTACTTTGTTGTTGGCTCAGAAAATAGAACATAAAGTCTGAGGGGTTGAGGTGAGCTGTGCTTCTGGAAAATGCCACCCTTTTACCCATGAGTCTTTATTCCACGGTGCTCAGATCCATGGTCTGGGCTTTCTGAGTTGTCTGTCTCCCTCAGGATCAACAGTGCACACATCAGCGTGCCTCTGTTCTGGCCAGGAACAAGAAATCCCTCTGACGAGATGGATTGTCTAATCGAAGAAAGGTTTTCATCCTAATTTATTTTTTTCCTATGAGAAGTTTCAGAATGTTATTTGGAATATTGAGATTTACAGAGAAGTAAAAATAGATGGCATTTCTAGTTTCTCAGAGAACCCCTATCAGGAAATATTCTTATTCCTGTTTTGACCTACAAACACTTAGGAAAGAACTCTAAGGGAATACGAAAGACCATTATCAGACCCCATCCATCCCTTCAGGAAGAGTAACTGAGAAGATGTTCGGAATGAATAAAGGTCTCTGTCTCTTATTACTTCAGAGGAGACAAAATGTTTCCAATGACAGTGGATTTGGGTCCTTGCAAAAGATCTGCAGAAAGAATGGGTGGATTAAGATTAGTATTTTTGGACTCGGAAAACCTGCATTAATCACAGATTTTCAAGCTGTGTCCAGAGTTCAGGGTTTAGTTTTGCAGAGGCTTCAGTGACTGCTGGAGTGAGGGTCGAGAAAGCGGGAGGGCATGGCTGTGAACCCCACATCACAGACTGTACCAAAGGAGGCCTAATTCTATCTGCTTTGTGACAAAAGTGTGGTGAGTGTGGGGTGGGGGAGGAGAGGTGGAGGTAGAGGAGGGTATAAGGAAGAAAAATGGTAATGGGGAAAAAAATGTAAGGCGGTTACCAGACAGGAGGGGGTGGGGTTAGTAAGAGTATAGGGGGATCACATACGCGGTGATGGAAAATGATTTGAATCTGGGTGGTGGGCACACGATGCAACACACAGATCAAGGATCACAGAAATGAACACTTGAAACCCATGTGACCCGATTAACCTATGTCACCTGAATAAATTTAATTAAAAAATGTTTCCCCAGTTTAGGAAGAAAAGGTTTGAAAACCATTCTACTAAATCATTTAATATACCTCACCTGATTAATTCCCTCAAGCTTGTTATCATTGCATTTTACAATATAATTAAATTTGTACGTTTGAGACACGTACTGTGAGCTCAGTTGACACAGAATAACATCGACAGGGCACTCCAAGAAGACAAACCCCTTTCCCTGTCTGTTTGTCCCTCCAAGATGCAATTTAAGGCATTATGATGCCAGATAATGGCACCTAAGTGACTCTTACAAAGACCAACAAACACTGTCTCTTAAAAAGTATTTGCGTAATGATTTTTTTGTAATATACTTCTATCTTTCAGGGGGTAGTTCAGCTTCTCTGAGATCCAGGTTCAAGCAGAATATCTCTTTACACACATGTGGCAGTCCACACTTGCTTAAATTAATCATTCAGACTTGAAAATTGTCATTCCATCTTATCAGTGTATTTTGATCAAAGAACTAATGTTTCATTCATATCTTCAGCTCCTGGTAAATCCGTTTTATCTTTCAATGTCTCAAGGGTGATTATTCCAAAGAGTAGCAAATTGATTTTTGTAGAAACACTTCTTAAACTGCTAGAGTTGGCTGCAATGTTATAAAAAATGATTTCCTTATTATTGTATTTAAAAAGTACATTATGAGAATTTTGAAATAATTATATATATAAATATATATGAGTTCAATTTGCCTCTTGAAGTGAAGCTGTAATATTGATATTTAAAAATAATATAAGTTTGGTATATATAAAACACTGTTTTCTTCTAAAATTCTTATTATTCTCTCTACACTATAAAACTCTGAGCTCACCTGGAAGGGTCTGTTTCTAACATTCCACCAGGCTCAGGTCCTTATGGAGAGATTACTAATGATGTATTAGTAAATTCATTCCACTTAAGGAATGATTTTGGACATAAAACAGTGCTCTGCTTCCTTATTTCCTTGCTTTATTCTATATCAGATTTGTCAGGCATATAAAATATCAAATTACTAAATGCTAATTCTATTAGAGTTTTATGCAGCTCATGTGTACAAATGTCCTATGTCTATTTAAAGGCAGCAAAAAAGAAAGATTGTAAGAATTTGGGTATGAAGCAATTTTCTGCTTCATAAAATATAGTTAATGTCACCTCATGTTAACAGAAGCATTCTTGGATATGTAATTTTCTCTTCAGATTTGCTTTTAATGAAACTAACTTAGTATTTCAGAGCAGATTCCTTTAACCCAGATAGAAGAAAATATTTATAGAAAAAGTGGTATAAGCCTATGTAGAATGGATAAGTAGACCTGAATTTTCATGTTATTCTTTCTTTCAGCTCATAAAACCCATCAATTTGACACACTCATATTCTTAATTATTCATTTTCAAACATTATTGTATCAGTATGACCTGATCCTTCATTTATTATCTAATGTTTTCCTTAGGTGCTTTCTACTTTGTTCCAGTGTCACTGTTCACTTCATGAAACCTCTCAAAAATGGTCAATATTTTCTTCCAAAAGCATTTATTGTAAATCCATATTTTACTTTTTTTACTAATCAATATATTTGTTATATGTTTTCCAGTTATCTGGAAAACTTTTGCTATAAAACGCCAGAGAGTAAATATTTCAGGTTGTGGGCCATATGGAGTCTGTGGCAGGAACTCTGCTGTGGAGAATAACTGAGCTAAGCTAGCATTTCTGGCACTGCCTTCAGTTCTGAATACACACATGTGGTTAAACTTAGACAATAGCTGGGTTTCACAGAATGCTGCTAGGGAGGCTGACCACATCACTCATGAGGCAAGCAAGTACACTTTTGAAAGGAAAGAAATGGGACATTGGGGTATATAAATCTTTGTGAATAAATGTTTTTGAGTTTTCAGGTAGATACCTAGAAGAGAGCTTGCTGGGTAACATGGTAAAGCTCATGTATCACAGAAATGTACACTTAAAACCTATCTGATCCTGTTAACTAATGTCATTGCAACAAATTTAATAAATTTTTAAAAAAATTATAAGAGAAGGAAATGGGACACTGGGACTCTCCTGAGACAACTGGCCATGGCATTTAGGGGATAAATATGATTCTCACACTTCACAGACATTTCTATTCACAAATTCTTTGCTTAACTTTAGTAAACTTTTTCAGTCAAGTTTTCTTGTGTATTTGTCACCTACCATATATACATTCTTGTTCACTTTGTTCTTTTAGACAATCTAGGTTTATGTATGCACACTAAAATTTGAGTGTATTCTGAAGTGTTTTATGCCTGTTCCTCAAGAATTGGTCTCACTTCCCATAGACTGAGTACATGGGTCTGAGGGAGATACACTCAGATGTCTGTTTATGATACATTTTCTGATATATGAGTAGAAAACAGCACGAAGCGATTGATACAGGGCCTACACGAAATACAAATTTCTCTGTATACCATTTTTGCTATACGTCATTTCAGTTTTCGCCTCAGGAGAATCCTGTCTACATGCTATTCTTATTATATTCTCCAATTCATCATTTTCATTTTTTCACAAAGACTCCATCTTGCCAATCATGCATTTTGCATGAATATATCCTCAACTATTGCTGACGGAAATACACACACACATACAACAACAATTCAAATAAGTTTTGAATGGATATTAATGTAAATAAAGCAATAACATCCTTTTAGTAGGTAAGAGAAGGGCTTCTTTCCCCTCCCCTGTGGGCCACTCGTCCGGCATATGTGCACATGCTTGCTAAGCTATATGCACTAAGACCAGGCATAGAAGCCTAGTGGGGAATTGTCAACCCAAGCATTTGTCTTTTTTTTCATCTCTCCAACCATCTATAATTCAAAGATTTTTTTTAGTTTAAATTCTGGCTAAGTTTCATGACCTTGGCTAAGCTTCTCAATCTTCCTAATTCTCATTTACTTAATCTATAAAACAGGGATCCTAACACTTACCTCTTAATGTGATTGCAAGGACTGAATGAGATAATAGAATTAAGAGACGTCAGTGGGAGTCAAGGATTTCAGGCGATGCTGAGTGCATAGTAAATACAGAAAAAAGGTAGCTGTTATAATTTTTAAATTATCTCCACATGCAAGGCATTTTTACCCGTTAAAATAACTCCCCTGTCCTTTCTTGCACAGCTCATGCAATTGAGCAGCAGCAGTGGCTGCAGCAGCAGCAGCAGGGAGTCTGGGCAAGTGTGCTAGCCAAGTGCGGAGGAGGGAGAGATTCATTCTGGTCAGGGCTCAGATCAATATAGAGGCCTTCTCTGGTGGTCAAAAGACATTATTTTAGGGATATAAAAATCTGTATTATTAGGAAAGCCTATCATCAGAAATCGTTGCAGCCAAGGTCATGTTCATAGAAAGAATAACTCCCCTTTGACTATGAAGGATCATTGAAGGGAAAATTCAAGAGCTGAGGTGAAAGAAAAAATGGCTCTCTAAGAAGGAGAAAGTCTCACTAATCCAGATTCTGCCAATTCCTTTTATAATATCCCAGAAAAGGAAAATTTGAGTGCTAATCTTTGTTCAAACAATATATCTTATTTATATCCCAAATACCTTCTCTGTTTTGCCTAATAAGGTACTCCCATCTTGGTGAGATGGCCCAAAAGTTATATAAAAAGACATTTAGGGGTTCTTAGAACTAAAAGAAATAACAGGATTATTATGTGCACTGCTAAATCACTGGATTTCCAGAAGTTATTCATGAACGACAATTCCTACCATAAAATTTCTTTCAAATTTCTGGGTAGGCCTTTTTAATGGGTAAGACACTATCTCTGACTCCGGACTTGTCATAAAATAAACTATTTAGCACTTGGAAAATTTCATAAAAATCTTAAGTAGTATGTTCATATCAAGAAATATGAAATAGTCTTATCTCAACTTTCCTTTCAGATAGATTTTTAGCAGAAAGCAAAAATCAGAAACTATCCCAATGGCATTTTAATTTTTTTACATATGAGATGGGGTATCAAAGCACCCCAGAATTATCTTTGGGGGGCAGGTTCCTTGTAGTAAAGGCTTTCTTCCCCCTGCTAGGTGATTATACTGGGAACCCATCCATAGCAGTGTACCAGCTGGCATTGTTGTGAGAGGCTGCATTCAGCTTCAGTGAAATTTTTTTGAAGAATCTTTCAACACGTTTGCCCATTTCATGATGGGGGATTTACACACGTGCCCACACCACACTGAGTGTTCGGCAGTGTTTGACCAAAAACAACATGACCCCAGTGCCCCACCCTCCCTACTCATCTGATCTCACCCCAAGCAGCTTTTTTTTTTGTTTCCCCAGATGAAAAAAGTCCTCAAAGAGAAATGTTTTGCTGATGTGGAAGATGGGAAACAAAAAATGGCATAAGCACTAGAAGGCACCAAAATTGACATGTTCAAAAACTTTTTAGCAGTGGAATGAAGTCTTGATAGGTGTATTGCATAAAATGGAGAGTACTTTGAAGGTGACTGAAGTTTAAACGTGTAAGATTAACATGTAAGTTTTTATAAATAAATTCTGGTTTTAGCAGGTCCTCCCTTGTGAGTATTAAAAAAGCTTGCTTGAGTATGAACATACTGTATTTTGAATGTCTTGTTGTATTTTGATATTAGATTCCCAGCAAAACAAATAATTAAACCATAGACTACTTTTACTAAATGTTTTCTTTTACCATGTCAGTCTTTTCAATACAAGATTGTGAATCAAAGATTCTCCCAATACTTAATACCCATATCATTTTTTTATAGAACCTAACTGTGAACTTTTTTTGTTTTTAAATTTTAATTACTTGTCCTTTAAGGATCATATTTTTCCACAATAATTTAGTATCTATGTTTTTACAGATACTATGTTTTTACTATGTTTTAGTATCTATGTTTTGTTTGAAATTGAACAAATTCAATTTCATTCTTGGACAATTAACTTTTAATTATTTCCAAGGGAACACACTATTAGTGCAAACAAACTAAGGGAATGGTATATGTAATGTAGCACTAAAATGCTTTATTTTTATACATTCTATATGTTTTTAGATTGCATTTGTTGAAAGTTTGGTTTTCTAAATTGTAAATATAAAAAATGCGGCTACTACAGCTGGTTAATACAGAAGTAAACCTTTACAATCACTTGGATGATCGTGAAATTGCAGCTATAAAAGGATGTAATCCTGAATAATTCTACACATTTTATCACTCATTTGCCAAATGGTGATCAGGATGAAGGCAAACACAGCATTCACTGGCTGGAAAATGAGACTACTGAAAACAACACTTTGATATTTCAGGTGGAACTTGGTTACCAGGGGAATTGGCTCAAGCACCTGCTGCCTCAGAGTTTGGAAAAGAAAAGCCAGTTTCTATTCTGAATTCACAGCCGTCCTTACAGACCTGCACATGGCCCGTGGCCAAAAGGAAAGAAACCAAAATGTAAAATAGAGAGAGAGATAGCCAACCAGACAGACAGACAAGCAAGCAGATAGATGAAAATACACAGTTCAATAGCATTGTTTTAAAAAGAAAAGAATTAAGTGTATTTCATATCCAAAAAGCTAGTAAGTCAAATGCCATCTTTCCAGAACAAAGAAAAGTCACCTATACTTTCTGCATTGATCATTTTCTGCTCCTCAGTTCTTTAACACAGAATTTTCTGAAAGAGTACTTGCATTTTCCTAACACGTTTTATCATGTATCTTTCTTTCTCTTCAAAATATCCATTTATTGATTAAGTGTAGGTTATGTGGGCATGTGGTGAAAATTCAAACTCTACAAAAGGAAATATGAGGAAATGGTAATATTCTTTTTCTGGTGCCAATTTCCAATTCACTGCCGTTCCCCAGAGGTGAGCTTTTGTTACTAATATTTTATCAAAAGTATTCTCTGTGTTGAAATGTACTTCAAAATGCTTTCATGTAATGGATAAAATAATATCACATTTCATTGTACTGTTATAATTCATTCACATAAAAGTAATTATCAGTACAGCTTTGTTAAAGCTAGACTTGGAATACTCAACAGGAAAAAAAGAAGGACTTTAATTGTATATTCTTAAAAGACCATTTGCTCTGCTACATTTCAGGATAAGCTAATTAATAAAAATGATAAGATTACTTAAATTTGAAAAAATTATAAAGGGTCTTACACTTAAAAACTTCAATTTCAATTCATTTCTTATAAGCATGGCATGTCGAAACCAATCATCTTGCCTGTATGGTATTTCTACAAGCAACCAAGTTCCTTTAGAAGAGTGAATTCCCACTTTGGTGCCAGTTATTTAATGAAAATTCAGAAATCAAAGATGTTCAAATGATATTTAACTAGAAAACAATGTTCTAAAATTTTCTGATTTATTGATCGTATGTACAAAAACGTCTTGCTTTCTTTTAAGACCTACTTCATTAACTTCAGATAGATATTAACAACCCTCAAAGGATTACGGTGGAATTGGCGAGTGAATAGGCAAAAATCACACTGTGTCAAAATATGCTGGAATTCCCTTGGTACAGCCCCCTCAGGACCTTGACATTCTGTCTTTTAATAAAACTAGTTCTTCCTCCAGTGCGAAAACAGACTGTGCCATTTGGGGTTGACCCTAGATGAAGTTGTTGGCTTCTTTTAGGACCATGTTGTATGAAAAATGCCCACTGCGTGCATTTTTCACTAGCGTCAAACTCAAGTGCTGCAAATGTTAAGGGTCCACAGGAACAAGACCATAGGAGGAAAGTATATTCAAGCCTCACTGGTGCTGTTTTCAGGAGCATCGGGGAATGCTCCATTCCCCAAGAATTAAAATGTGTAGCACACTACACATTTACAGGATCCTTTCCTATAAGGAAACCCATTAGAAGCCACTTAGGAAATCTGGGAGCCGTCATTCAAAATTAATTGTAACCTTAGGCTTATTTTAATGGATTGGGCTAAGATAAAGTTCTGCTTGGGAAAGTACCTAATTTCAGGTGGTCAGTTAGAACTTAACGATGCTTTAAAAATTTTAGATAAACTGTTATTGATCTCTGTTTCAAGTTGAAATCAACTCCATTACTTATCAGAATTATTGATTAATAATATTTAATAGCCAATTCAGGTACTGATTGGGGAAAGGTGGGATCAGCTGCACTATTTACATTTGCTCTCTCAATCTCCCTCTCCTTCAAAACTTAGGTAGTTTGGTTTCTGTAAGTTAAACTAGCATACAATAATATGTGTATATTCTGTCTTCAAAAACTAGCTATGACTATATAAAAAGGGCTTCCATTCTTAATTAATTTAAGTTTATGATACATTCCACATCATTAATGAATTACTAGTCAGTATTTCTGAGTTATACATTTCCAAAATTTTAAAAACATATTGCATGGGGTACTTTCTCTTTTTGTTACAGAAAAAAATCCAATTCATTCACTGGAAAGTTGCTCAGGGAAACACAATGGAAACGACAGGCTGAAAACATGTGTGCACTGCTGATGGGAGTGTAAAACGGTGCAGCCCCTGGAAACCAGTATGGTGGTTCCTCAGAAATTAAATATAGAATTACCATGTGATCTGCCAATGCCACTTCTGGTTACATACTAGCAATAACAAAATGAAAGCAAGGATCTGATCAGACATTTGCACTCTAATTCTACCTCAGTTTTTGCTCCTTAAAAAATGAAAATGAAAGGAAATGGACAAATTAAACTTATCCTTTTTAGTGCTAGCCCACCTTGAGAGTTTCAACAATCACTACCACCAGAATCATTCAGGGATAAATGAGAACAAAGGAGATGTACGATGGATAAAAGAAAAATCGGTGAGGCATCTTTTGTGCTGCTGAGAATGAGACTTTTCTTCTTTTATTGAATTTGTTAATGAAAGCTCTAAGGTCTGGGGAAATGCTTCTAGGTAGCAAAAGCAAAGTTTTGAAACTCACAGGTCTAAGGAGAAATTAATAAAATGCAGTGGGGAAATTAAGTTGAACAAAAGTGCAATGAGCCATAGTTAAACCAATTAATTAGGCAGGTTTTGATATGTATATAACTGGGTTGCTGAAGAATTAACAATAAATCCAAGATTTTAAACCAGGATTTGATATTCAACAAAGCATCAAATGGTAACAGGAAGAAAACTCACATTTATTTAGTGGTATTCTTTGATGAATTCCTTCTTCATTTATATGTATAACCATGTTTCTTTTTTCTATTAATCTTTAAAAAACTACGATTTCAATAACATACAATAATCTCATGCTTTGCTTGACTTTTCTGCAATCCTATTTATGCCTATAAAAACTTTATCACTGTCTTGCAACATCAATTATAGAAATATTTATTTTTCAGTAGTATGTCTACTATTTTTTTAGGCAGTGATAAAAATTAACTTGCACCTGAAGCCTGGCAGGTGTGAGGATGACAGGTGAGGTGTCAAGACCTTAGGCAGGGACATCACAGGGGTTAAGCTTCAGTTCCACACTTAACGCTGAAGAGCAATGGGACCCTATCCAAGTAACTTAGCTTTAGTTTCCTCCACTGTGAAAATGTTGCACAAGTTAAATATATTTGAAAATTCCATGGCACAATGTCTGGCAGAGAAACCTCTCAATACAAAGAAAGTCTTAACAGTATAAGGCAGTTTCCAATTTGCAGATGTCTTTTTATTACTAAAACCACTTGTTTAAAACTTTAAACATGTATTTCCACCAATAAGATTTCAAAAACCATAATGAAATGGTTGGTAGGTTTCTAGACTAATGTCCCAAACCTTTAATTACCCAAACATTATTTCAGTAGAGAATTGTTCTAATAGTATTCTGGCCGGGTGGCATCCTTGCCCTGGTTTTCCTGCTTTCATCATTGCAAGTCCCTTGTCCCGGGAAACGCTTTGGTCCCAGACAAATCTAATCATGGTTTCTTTAATGATTGGAACCGAATCATTCATTCATTCATTCATTCATTCATTCATTCATTCATTCATTCATTCATCTATTTTCTGCAGCACCAGGTACATTCATAGGTGCTGTAGATAAAAGGGCAAATCACCCTTAACAAACCCAGAGCCCTCAAAGGAGACAGACAAATGAGCTGACTGCTAGTGATGAATGATGCCAGGGAAGCATGGCGGGGGACATCGCACACAGACTTGTGGTTTAGGGAGACTTCCCAGAGGAGCTGATTACTAAATTGGAACTTGATTTAGATTTATACCCTAAACCAGAGCCTCCTACTTTATTCTTTGGGCATTTTGCATGTCTGAGCTCGGTATTCCTTAAATACATGTACTAAAATGCAACCTCTTTAGATTGACTTTGGTCATTTTCTAACATATTTTGAATAATTTCTAACATGCATGTAATTTTTGTGAAATTTCAGCAAAATATAAATATAAATAGCCACAAGACCTTGACTTTATAGTAGTTCTTCCCACTCTGGAGATACAGCTAGTTAAAATCTACTTGTAAGAATGCTAATTGCTTGCTTGCTTTTCATTATTTGAAATTCATTGCCTGAAGGAAATTATTAGAACAACATGTGAAACTGAAAACAAAACTTAGCTTATAATAAATACTTTTCTATCCAGAATAATGTAGTGGTTGCCCCCAAGTTAGCAAGTTAAACATATTTCCTAAAGCTTGTTATCAAGAATTGGCATTCTATTCTCTATACTTCAATAACTTTTAAAATATTCCTCAACAGGCCTCTGTCTTACAGCAAATGCTGCGACAAGGCGATAAGACACAGGCTGCTTACAGCAGAAAGTTCTTATTCTACATGCACTGACTAGAGCTCGAAGATTTGATTCTCCATTTGGAGGAAGAAGCAGATTTACCACCGAGTCTGAAGGGGAGAGGTGGACTTACTCTCAGACTGTAAGCTTCGCCAGGGGCAGGCAGCATATCTGTATATATTATTTGCTGCTTTTTTCCCAGTGCTTGGGACATAACTGATGCACAAATGGTTAAGTAAATACCAAAACACATTGAAAGATCTGCACTCTGTATTTCTAACAAATGGTCATTCAGAGCACTAGGAACTGAAAAACCCTCTTTACTACTCGTGAAAATCTGTAACCCTCTTTAACAAGTGAGGTAGCGTAAGTTTCAAAAGTAGTCACAACACAGATCAAAGCCACATGTTCCCTTGTAAGGGCCAGTCAGTGACACTCTATTCCCCAGCCTCAGACTACATGTCTCATTTTGGCCAGTAATCTTTGAGGTATTTATAAGATTTTCAAAAAATGTTCAAGTGATTAAGAATAAATTATCCTTGTTATACTAAAGATATCTCATGGCATACTCTCCATAGAATATGGACCAGAAGCATCAATTAAAGACTCATCAGTTGCAATCATCATCCATCTTAAATACCATAGAGGTTATAAATATGTGTCAGAGAAGGATCTAACTGACTATGAGGACTCCTTGGTAATTTTGAGCAACCAGACAAAGAAAAATTGTTGGGAACTGTTCTGCCTGGTTTCAGGAGTTGTAACCACACCTCCAAGGCTAAGGCTGAGTGAGCGACCTTCGGACCATGAGCCACTAAGGAGACAAAGCTTATCTCCCTGGCAGGAGCACTGCTTCTGCTTCATCCATCTCTGGCCCCCAACGCTTGGTTGGTTAGTCATGACAGGTAAGACCCCTCGGGGGGGGGGCAACCTAAGCCAGACATGATCACTGGGGAGGCCCTCAAGGAAGGACTAGGGGGGCTGCAGCAAAGAAAGGGTGATGGAGACTCACTCCCTGGCTATTCTGATATAGCCTGAGTCCCCATTTCCATCTGGGAGAAGTGCTTCCTGGCTCTAATCCACTTAAGCCTAAAAACCTATGATAGTGAGTGGTGCAGCCCTCTGCCAGCTAGAGTGGGTTCTGGGGTGATTGGGCATAAGAAAGAATTCATAAAGTTCTGTGAAGCCTGCTTTGCTAACAGTGCTTTCATTCATATGATAAGGGTCCAAGCAGGAAATGAGTATGTCTCCCAAGGTTTTTACAACCCCTTACCTGACAGATACTGACTTGGATTAAGCCCTCAGATTTCTTTGAAATGTTATCTATTATTTGATCTTTGCAGCCTGACATTGACTGATGAGCTTTACCTGTGATCCTGTGTGTTATGAACCTAATAAAAATCCATTGAGGAAGGGGCTCTTGGTCCTTCTCCTTTGAGAGATTGACCACCTCTCCTCCTCAAGCAGATTATGTCTTGGTAGTTTCATTTTCATCTGTGGCAGACGGGGAATTTGTATGCAAAGTTTCCCCCACAGAAAATACTAAAATATATTAAAATTCCCACTCATGAGCATTTTCTTTTTCATTTTGGTCATGGCATTTTTTTACACATGTACACTTGTTAATGTATATGTAACACACCTAACACATTTAAAATTCAGTGGATGAGTAGAAGTGTCAAGTCTTTTTAAAATTCACATTTTTTGTATTCTTGTTTACCTTTGAAGTTTACTACACCAACTGCAGTTGAAGCCAATCTGAGAGGATACACAGGGGCCACAACCATTAAACTGGAGACAGGCTAGGAAACGAGAGAGAGAGAGAGAGAGAGAGAGAGAGAGAGAGTCATTAGGACTAATTGGGGGCATGGAGGAAGACAACCCAACAATGACTTTGCATTCCAAACAACTCACCCATGCCTACATGCCTGCACATGCTAAGCACCATGCTATAATTATTGGTAAGCAGATCAGATCATTAAATGTGTGAATAATCTTTTTCCACCTAGGTATGTTCATGTGTTAACTTACTAGGTAATGGGGTCATCTCCACAGCTGAAATGTTGGTAATTTTTGACATTTGTAACTCTACTCGGTGGTACTCATAAATTGTTCTTCTTCGAACATCTGTAAAAATAAAAACGGAACAAAAAAATCAACTCTCCACATTTCATTACCTATAACACAAGTGTTCTAATAATGCATGTAAAATCAAACACTTTCACCTGGTGCAGTTTTAAAATAAAGATTTAAAATAGCAATTCTTCTGATGAGATTGATTATTAAAAAACTAACAAACAAATGAAAAAACCCTTGAAAGTCATGAGCCCATGTACCCAGGAGTCTTTTTATCACTGAAGCTGAAAGTGATGATGAGGGTCTCAGATATCTCACATTGCTAGCAGAGCTCCAAGCATTGTCACCAGAGTTTACTTAAGACATTTTCTCGATAGATTATTTTTGGCATATGAAGTCAAGGAGGAAAGATGAAACCATTTGTCTGAAACTAAATCACAAGTACATCCTTTAGGAATAAGTAGTAATTAAAAAACTTTCACAGCCTAAATTAAGTTGATTTTTGCCAAAATACGAGTCTGACTGCCTTAAAGATTTAGAATAAATACCTTTAATAGAAGTAAAAATAGAACTTAAATAATTACAAAATCAATATTGCTATTTATTAAATATGTAGTATTATATCTAAGAAAGATTAATAATTAGCAGTTATATTGCATGCAGTAATTTATAATAATTGATCAGCATATCCAGCAAGATGAAGAATAGGTGAGATGGAGATTTGACAAGACTTCTAATAATTAAAACTCAGACAAATATAAGCAAATAAGACTGTTGATAAAATATATTTAAAATTGACCTTTAATAAAAGACCTGAGCCTTATACTAGTAAGCCTGCCTGAGTTGGGTAAATTACAGTGGAAAGGTAATGACACCAGCATTTTATTTAGCTTTTGGAATGCTTGTAATGCAGAAATACATTTCCTGAATACCATCATACCTGTCAGGAATTATTTAGGAAGCTATAAGTTACTTAAAAAATATTATCATATCTAAACTTAGGAAGTAATATGTCATAGTGGTTAATAGTACATGCTGTTAAACAGTGTGTCTGGTTCAAATACCAGTGTTTCTTTCTACTTGATAACTGTGTGACCTGGGGCCCCACAAGCTTCTCTGTGCCTCAGTTTCTCCATGTACAAAATAGTGATAATAGTACCTATATCATTGAGTTGTTTTGAGAATTAAAATGAGATAATAAAAATTTCTTTGAATAATCCTTTCATATTGCTCAGTAAATGTCAGATATAATTTTGTCTTGTCTTCAATATGACAAGCGTAGGTCATACTGGTCCTGTGCTGCATATAATATGGTCTAAATTCTGTAGATCTAAACTCACTGAAACCACACTGAAGTCCTGAAATCAGGTTTCTAGGAATTTGTCTCCCAAATTATCTTAGAAAAAGTTCAATTTTGATTAAAATTAATAGACCCAACAATGATCTCCGTTAGGACATGAAGCAAGAATAGCATGATGACTCAGAAGATACGGAGCTGGCTTTCAGTAAAACAGTTTAGGAAATGCAGAGATGTACACATCCAAGAGGAAAGTCAAACACCTATTTACAACCTGTACATATTTCTACTTTTCTCCTCATATCCTTCCTGCCATTTCTGTTTATTCACCATGAAAATCTACTCCAGAAGAGGGAGGAAGAGGGTGTGGCCCAAAATGAATTCTTTGGGGCTAGGAGTGATTGTAGAGCCCCTCACTAAATATACCTTCAGGTTTACCAGACTGGAAAACACTGCTTAGAACCCTAGCCCAATTAATTTCTTTTTGGTGTAACTGAAAGATGCATATATACTTCTCAAAGTGTAAAATTTATCAAACATGAGAGAAAATGCTGACTTAATGGTTTTTAGTAAGGTTTCAAGAGAAACATTCCCCTCTATCCTGTACCCCCCTCCCACCAGCATTCCCCCACTTTAGTTCATGTCCATGGGTGATACATAGCCTGTCTTGAAAGCTAACTTTCACATAAACAATGTATGAGTAATTTCCTAAATTGGCTGATTTTTATATTTATATAAATATTTTAATAGATTGTATTGTCATGTAAATGATTTGCTAACATTTCCTTATTTATGTGATGCCAATGCTTAATGACTGGCCCAAATGATTATTTCTTATTTTTCTTTCTTGTTCCAATTGAGCCTACTACACAGGACCACTTACTGAACACTGTTTAATGTTAATAGCATATATTTCACAATTACAATTTCATCCCCAGCGCAAAGACTCAGGAAAAAAACATACTTTTGGGAAAAGAAGTGCACTGTTACAGCAGTTACAGGCCTTCTAACAAAACTGCAATGCATTAACAGAATTAGCTAATTGTCATTGCCAAATAAAGCATCTACAGACAGAAGGTGGTTTTGGTCTCCAACTTTTAAAAATCTTTCTCTATAGTTCTAATTCTATTAAATAGCAAGGTAATTCAACATTGGATAAGGCAACATAAAATGTAGGTGACTATGAAGTGCTAATCTGAATGTCTTAGATTTTCCTCTCACCATTCCCTCACTGTCTGCAGAGTTTCAGGTCACTGCAAAACCCTAGTGGCCAGATTTCATAACTTACTTGAGCATGCATAAAAAAATCAGAAACTTTAAAAACAATCCTCACTTTTGTCCTCCTTCCACATATATTTACTAGTGACTTAAACAAGATACATTTCTTGAACTTCTTCAGTAATCATGTGGCCCATGAAGAGTCAGGACAGTAAGCTCGGTCAATGCACTGTCTGAGCGGGTTGGTGTGACCTGTGGACCCCAGGCCTGGCTCCCATCATGGGAGCTCCCATCATGGCTCCCATTGGCTCAAGGGCTCTGCCTCAGAGCAGGGAGCTTCCACGCAGGGGACACATCTCTGTACTCTTGAGACTTAGGGGAAGATTTTGTAATGTACATTTGCAATGTCATTAATTTTTTTTTCTAAGAGAAGAGAAGATTGAGATTTTCATACAATTGGGTGAAATGCAATAAAATTTATTTATTTCAATATCAAGTTTTTAAAAAGTGTTTTGTGTTAAATCACTCAGAAGCTTGGCATGTGCATGAGGAAATGACCATATATTTTTAAGAAACTAAGTTTCCTGTAACAAAATGCAACTGGAAAAATTAACACCTGGACAATGTTTATAAATGTAGGCAATTAGTATTAGTTAGAAATGGAAATATTCTTTTCGTTGTAGGGAAGTATAAGTTAAAATGGAAATAGTCATTATGTAATAGGAAAAACTAAGAAACAAATTTGAAGGCAAATGTGAAAGAGAAAAGTAAAAACTCTAATATCTGGGCTAATTTAAAGCAAAAATGGAAGATGAAACTTGATTGAAAAATTCAAGAGAATTATTTTTGAGAACTGTTTGGCTACTTTTCTATGCCCTCCATAGTGAGGCTACCACAGAGGGTAGTTTTGCAAAGATGAGTTTTTGATTCTCTATTTTGAATAAAATAAAACAATATTAAACTGAGTTTCTCTTCTCTAGACCAATAAATCCTAGCCAAATAGGTACATAACAAAGATTTATTAAATAAACTAATGTTGAAATGTACTGTTTTTAAGAATTATTGAAGTCCTTTCTGTGAATTTTAGGATTTTATATTAAAATAAAATAATTAAAATATTATTAAATAAATTGAGGGACATGTGTCTAAACTTGCTTTACTTTAACTGAGACTGGTATAGACTAAAAAGCCAATAAATGAATAAATAAAAATAACAGAAACAACTTAACCGTAAGATCCTGAAGGAATTCTTTTTTGTTCATAGAAATTCAAAAAAAGAAAAGAAAAAAATCAAATACATTAAAATGAACTAATTGGCAATTTCTAATATCCAGAAAATTCTCAAACTTTTCAAAAAATCAAGTAGGGTTAATCAAATAGGATATATTAGAAATGTATCTATTAAGGCAATAAAATATCATTTTATATGATGCTTTCTATCTTAGAAGAGTTTCATAAGAGAATATTTGATGGATGAAATGCCATGGCGTCTATCTTTTCCCTCTTGTTGAGCTTTGAGTAAGCTGGTGCATATGCTTGAGAACAAAAACACCTAAAGAAGCTGCATTGTAATGAAAAGCAATTTTGTCTCCTGTAAAAAATAATTTTGAGATGTTTTCATTTTGAGAAGAGAGAAGGTAAGGCTCCACAATTCACTGAAGGATTTGTAGATTGATCTGTCTTCAAATGAATGAAAAGACCCTAATAACTTACAAAATCATAAGTGAAGCTCAGTTCCTTGGAAAGAACATCAATTGGGTTATGTAAAATATTATGAAAGAAAAAAATCTTCAAGCTTTTCCAATATGTTTTATTTCTTCTGTACTACATCGACATGTTTTTAAAATTATAGTTGCTAAATAATTATAATGGATGTGTCTTACCATGGAGAAAAATCAGTTGAAATGGAATGCTTCTATTTAAAAATGTATTATTTAATCATATCTAAAATTCTAAGGCCTTTTAAAAGGCAAAGTCAAAAGTATGTTTATATAAATATTATATTTGAAATTTAATATTTTACTTAAATGTGTGTATATGGTTTATTGATACCTTGTCTAAATAAATATCAGTCATATCTATCTCTTTAAATTAATATTGATTAATTAAATCAAATTAAAAATTCAACTCCCCTGTTTCACTGGCCACATGTCAAGAATACAGTAGACACACAGAGTTAGTGAGACTGTACTGGACAGTCCAGATGCAGGTGATGTCGTCAGTGCAGAAAGTTCTATTGAACAGGACTGGACTATGGTATTATTATTATTATTATTATTACCATTACTATTACTATTACTATTATTATTACTTGAGAATTAAAGCTGATGACATTTTACATAGTAAAAAGCAAATCTCTGTTTTTGTTTGTTGAATTTTTTTTCCAGTCTGTAAATATAACTTCAGTTAAATTCTTTGAAAAACAGTCGCTTGGTTTGCGACCTTATATAGAGACCATATATGGCAAACTGTACACAATGTTACTCAGAAAGTTCACTGAATTCCTAAGTATTTTAAACTATATTTGTCTTCCAAATTAACTGTTAGCTAAAACACTAATGCTTCTACTGAGTGTGAATAACAACCAAGAAAGCAAATGCACATTGTAGCATGAACAGCATCACAAAAATGTAAAATAGTGGATGCTGATGAGAAAGGGACTGGCATTGAAGGAAGATCCCGATGATGCACTGCTGGTTTGAAGAATCCAGGGGAGCCATCGAAGGGATTCAGAAATGGTATCATAACTTGTAGGGCCATTTTGGGTTGGGTCAGCAGCTTTCCAGACTGGTTTCTAGTACAAGAATTCTGCCTGTGTGTGCGCAAGTAAATTTCGCGTTACTGAAAGGGCACAGCCCGAGGTTTCCCAATGAAAAGAACCACAAAGGCATGAGGGGATGTTGTGGGTTTCTTGCTGAAAATGTTATACTCATTAAGCTGAGAGGGTGGAGAAAAGGTGAAGCCTGAAGGTGAAGGTCAGCCCCTGAGAGATTAAGATTGAAATTCAAAACATTAAACTGGAGGAGAGGGAAACAAACGAGGAGGAGGGGTACTAGCAAGACATGTACCGTTTATCCAGGAAGACTCTGCACACTGCACATGGTGCAGAAGGATGTGAAGAGACACGGGCCAAGGCTGAGAAAGTTATTTAATGGAGCTATTTAACAAGAAATTGCGGAAACCACACATGGCCTATGACTATACAACGATGCCAAAACGTTCTGGTAACCAAAAGACTATTAGGGAAACAATGAAATATCCTATTTTGCTTATCAAATTTGCAAAGTGTAAAAGATTATAACAGTCTGATAGGATTTGGGGAAATGGGATATAATATAATGCTGGTGGGGGAATAAATTAGTACAGCCTTTATAGAAAGCAATTTGTCAAAGTACGTAAACAACACATTGACATTCAGTGGCTATGTACTCATTTTTAAAGAATCAGGTATGCATGAAAATTTAAAAACAAGGATGTTCAGCACTGTTTTACTGACAATTAATACAAAAAGCAAGCTACAAGGCAAATCAATGCTGAGACAGGTTACATAAATTATGAAACAAAATAATTTGTTGTAGCTGTTAATGACTACATTTTAGACATGAACTTAGCAATGTAGAAAAATGTATTTTATATATAATGGGAAAACAGGTAGCCAAAATATTTATAGCATAATGTTGATTTTCTTAATGTGTATGTATACTATAAACAAAATATTGTATGCAGATACATGGAAACATGATTGTTAACTTTTTGCGGTAATAGATTTATAAGCAATTTAAATTTTATTCCCTGTGTTTTCTGTTATTTTACAAATCCCTCTGAATTAACATGCATTATGACTAAATTCACAACTATGTTTTTAAACTTGTATTTTTGTAATGAATAACCCCAGTCAATGCATGCACACTTGTCTTTCGTGTTTGTACATGTGGGGATTCAATCAGCTGATCTCTGGTTCTTTCTATCTCTAAAGTTTCTGAAACACAAACGGTGATGCTGAGATGCACACACACAGGCAGACACCAAGATGTTAAAAAACCAACGATGTCACAGTCAGAAAGGATGACTTTCAGAGAGAGGGAGTGGAGGTATTTTTAGTGGAAATCCCCTGTGGACCCACTCAAGGAGCCCTTGGCCTGGGTATGGTCACCTTAGTATCACTGCCTTTTTAAAGTAATAATGTTTACGATGATAAATTAACAACAGGTGTAAGTACAAACACAGTGCTTATTTTGTGTCAGGAATTGCATGCTATATACACATTTCATTTTGTATCTAAAGAAAGTTATAGAAATTAAATAAAATGCCTGAAGGTCTCATTGTACCCACACTACAATGTCCATTATGTGTCCTGGACTCTTTTCACTAAAATTCATCTTTTATTTTATTTGTTAAACATAAGGGTTAATTTCACTATATACTTTTCTCATTGTTTTGAAGGAGCAAAGGAATTTCCCTTGTAACCTCAGAACTACTCACTAATTTAAGAACCAGGCCTGAATTCCCTTTGATATTTTAGACTATGAGATCACCTGGTCATTTCGGAAAGATGAAGCCTACTTTTATAAATTATGCTTGAGAGTTACATCGAAACCACTTACTATTTGGAAGGTTTTGATAACCAAAGGAACAAGTTTTTCTTTGTTCTTATGGAGATTATGACGAAAGTGTGGGGAGAAATCTTTGTAAAAAATAAATTAAATTTGCCTTACAGCTTTTTGAATGCTTTACAAAACCTTTACCAAATCTGATTAAAATGGTATAGCAACTGTGGTCCCACTGGGAAAAATTATTCTCAAGATTGTAGCTCGTGTTCCCATGTGGGCTAGGATATAGGTTCCATACCCCGTGTAACCAAAATGAGTAAAGGAACAGAAAATTTATCTTATGAGAATTGGGTTCTGTGTAATGCACCACGGAGCACAGAAAAAATGAAACTGCCTACTACTTAGGATAACAATCAGTTTTCCCTAAATCCACTCAGGAGAGGAAAAAGGGGTAACAGAAATGAGGGATTTAAATTTCCTATGAGGATAACTCCTAACAATGAGGCTGTTAAAGAAGGGAATGGAGATTTGAAAAGAACTTACATATCTATATTCTGATTGCACACGTAAGAAACATACAGATCTGTAGGAATCATCTTATTTTCTCAGGAGAAATAACACTTGTGTAATTGTATTACGTTAATCCGGGGTCGGCCTAATCTCTGGCGTAAACAAGTAGGATACGTCTACTTTGAGCTAAGAGTGCAGTGCGAGCATGGCTCTCCTCGCCTACAGCAGCTCATGTAGCAGACTCCGCTACGCTTTATAAATGTGGGAAAAGATTTCTAAGGAGATCAAAGTTTTTCTGTTCCCCAGAAGATTCTTAAGTAGAACATATCTATTCCTCGGCGTGTGTGCTGAAATATGATCCCATCTAACAGCAGGTATGAGTGGATTAGCGACTCAGAGCTTTCATTCATTGTTGGCCAATTTTCTCAGTGAAGTCAACAAAAGCATGAATGTGAATGTTGCTCCAGCACCAGCTCGCCTGAGAGTCCCAAACTTTAGACATAATCTGTTCTCAAAATTCACAAGTTTTGCTAATTTATTTAATAAAATTAGTATTGGGGAAGAATATTTTTTCTCCAAAACATAATGGTTACCTATTATAGATGCAAAATTACAGTTGGGGACAGTTTAATAATTTATTTGAGTACAGTTTTATCATGTCTAAGTTCTCACAAACTTGAATATTAAAATATTAAAATTATAAATATTAAAAATGTCAAAATTGTAAAAAAATTCTTTTGTACTTTGGACTATCTTTTTCTCTAAACACTGACATATGACAACATACATGTGGCCTAAGACACCTTCTGAGGAAGCTGGGAATAAAATTCATTCCGGGATGAAAAGACACCACGAATAAACTGAAAGTGGTGTTCCCTTCTACCTGTGCAATAACTGACTCAAGTCATGCTTGATTTAAAGACTCCGAAAGAAAGAATGTGAGAACAACCCTCTTCCAAGAGGAGCTGATGTCGTCCTTCCCAGGACTCAGCTCGCTTCAGAGCTCTGTCTGGATGTCTGTGTGGCCACGTGTGCTTACACAGCCTTGCACTGTCACAGCACAGCTGTTTCCGGAAGACTGTCTTGACTTGACAGTTCCCTTGAATATCGCCTCCTACAAGTTCTGAGCAAATATGGAGAAATGTTCTTCCCCGGCAGAACTGCCACATATGAATGTTCTTTGGAATCATGGTTGTAAAATAAACCCTGTGTTCTCAGCCAATCCACTGCCCTGAAAATTCTAATTTCCATTCCACCTACTTTCTATACTTGAGAGGTGGCACAATGAAAGAGAATTAGCTCAAGTGAAGTCCAAATAGCACATATGCATGTGATAATTTAAGTCTAGCATATCATAAAATAAAAGAAGAAAATAATTTTGAACAAAAGGGAAAGAAATGACCTAACCTTGAGGTGTGTTTTATTATCACCTCTTGCTTTACATTAGCACGTCTGGGGCACAAATGAACAAGTGTGTCCAGTATGAACACACCCATGCATCCCTCAGGACTGTCCTTGAAATACAGGAGGTTTAAAAAAACAGAAGCTTTCTAGCAGTGGCTATTTACATGGTCAGACTACTACAAACAGCACTTATATTTTGAATTTCTAAAATGATGAACAGCTGCTCAAAGTAGCACATATGTTTGTATTCTATAAAATGTAAACTAGACTAGATAGGCAAAAAAAAAACATTAAAAAAAGAAAATACATATCTTCTCTGGTAAGTATAATTCCACCAAAATTTTTATTTACCTCAACTTATACTTTTTCTTTCACCTTTGTTTAGACTCTCCAGCAGTCTCACATAAATATGCTAAACACAAAAAGGTACAAAGCTGCTCATTTGCTAATAAATGTATTTAAACTAAACATACAAAAAAGTCATATACTTATTAGTGAAATAATCCACCTCTTTTATGTTCTTCTTGTTAATAAAAGAAATATATCTGCATAACCAAGCTAACCATCCTAAAGAATCCAAAATACACACTCTTGCCTGACTATTTAATTTCACTTTACCTAAATTACCAGTATTAGTTCAAGAGTAACAGAGAGAGAGAGAGAGAGAGAGAAGAGCGCAAATCTCAGTAAAAGTTATAAACCAAACACTATAATTAACAAGTAGCACTTATGTAAGTGATTTGGCTGCTCAAAGAATTGGCATCGGCCCAGAGCCATCCCTTTGCACTCCCCCGCAGCGGGCTCAGACCCTGCCATTTCCCCTCCTGCACATACTGGGGATTTGCTGGATCCTGTGGACCACCACGAACGCATCGGACAGCCCCACCTTCACCGGGTGATTGGTCGAACTTATCTGTGTGACCAGGACAGGAATCTACAAAAGAAAAAGCAGATTGCTGTGTTAGGTTTTAATTTCGTCTTGTTTAATAAATAAAATCAGGCAATGGGATGAAGAACTAGAGAAAGAGCAGTAACTAAAATCACATCCATTTAGTGCTAACTGATGGGCTCAAGTGACAAGAGTTTCCGGTCCTACAGTCGGCTACTCAATGATGAAAGCAATAGATTCTCAGAGCAGGTAACTGATGCTGGATAATGAAAACTTATCACACATACAGGGGCACCATAAATGCAGTTAGTGTTGGTTATCACTTGAGGAACACAAATTCTTCTTGCACTGTTTTCATAAAGGACTTAATTATATAATTATTTTCATTAAAAAAACCTTATTTACAGTGGCCTTATGGGTATAAAACCTAGAGAAAGAAAAATAAGTGCATTGCTAAAGATATATTTAATACTATTATTGCTCATGACAATGTAGTGATACTTGTCAATTGTTAATAGATGTGAAACTTTACCATTTTGGTTGAAACTGATAAGGAAAACATGAATTAGGATGGGTCATCTCAAAGTCACACTTCCATAATTTAAACCTCAAAGAAAACCCATCTGAACATGACAGACATTGCTAATATTTTCAGTTTAAAAAATTAGGATACATTGAGAATATACTAATCATAATACAGCAGTTACAAATGAGACAAAAGCGTCTGGATAACAATAATTACTAACTTTATTATTATTTTTATAGAAATAAAAATGGAATGAAACCATCTTCAACAAATAACTGAACAAGAAACAAAAAGGAAAGAATAGATGTACCAAAAAAATCTTTAAGCAGAATAAACAGGTTGTGGGCCATCCATGGGTAATTAATTCCAGAAAATACTAGATTAGACATTTTGTATGAGCCTTCACAAACGGTATAGCAATAAGATAGGGGACAATAAACTGGAAAGAAGACATAATAAGGGCTGCACTGCTTAGTTTTGCCCATGACATCATGAAATTGAAAAGGGCTATTTTGTTGAAATCGACCAATTAAAAGGAAACTTAAACGTTTCGGAATTTTCTGAAATGATCTTGAAACGCATAAATGGAAGATGACATTTTCCCTTTATGCACTAAATCAGTCCTCTCTCGAAAATTGTATATGCCAATTCTACAGCGGTGTGCCCAGTTCTTAGCTATCATCAAAAATCATTCTGATACTTGGACAACAAAATGAAACAAAACAAAACAAACCTCCAGCTTTGGTCCTAAAAGTTCATTAACTAAATGAAACTCTGATATACTTCCTCAGTATCCATACATGGATCCCTTTTCCAAATGGGCATTATACTCGGTTATGAGAAGGAGCAATTTATATTTAAGAGAGACTTACAGTTAAAGATGAAAAGACAAGAGAATAGTGAGAGCACAGAAGAAGATCCCCACTTGGGTTATATTTTGTATGTCCTAATAAGACGAAGTCATAATTCTTTTAAAATTGCACTAGGAAGACATGCCTGCCGAGCAGTACGTTTCAAGGCTTCGCCCTGGCACGTGTCACTTGCTTTCGTTCTCCAGCATCTAAGACGGCAGCGTGTCTCCGCCAGGTGTGAAGTATTTTGCCAGAAAACTCTATGGTAATGATTGCATCTCTTTCTTTTCTTTTTATTTTCAAATCATTTTTATTATTTCTTCTTTAAATTTAATTTATTGGGGTGACATTGGCTAATAAAATTATATAGGTTCCAGGTATACAATTCTATAATACATCACCTGTATATTGTATTGTGTGTTCACCACCCCAAGTCTTTTCTCCCCCAAATTCAAAGCAGAACTTGAGTTTTTATTACTATCAATGGAAAAATCCTATTATGTTGTCAAGAATATGATATTTTCCTACCAGAGTTTGTATTCCAGGTCACACGTCTTGGTCCCTGCTATAGTAGTTTTTCCTTCTCTTTTCCACTCTGCCTTTCCTAGCTCTCTTTCTCATCACCTTGTCCCTTACCTAGCTATCTTTCATTTGATTTTGTTTTCTCCAGCTCTTTCCTTCCTTTCACTGCCTTCTTTTACATTCGGCCTTGAAGTCAAACCCTCTTCTCTGGTGCTTTTCATCTGTGGTGGATTGACTGCAGTAAGAGCTTCCTGCACCCACCCTCTTTGTCTTTTCACTGGGTTGTTGTCTTCCACTCTAATGCTGGGCTCAGAAACGTAGTAAAGGAAGACAAAACGTGAAGCAAAGAGGACGCTCAGAAAAGTGCTTGCACATTTCCACCTCCCTTCTCGGTCCCCTGCCACTGGCATGAGAATGTACCCTGCTGGTCTGCTGAAGATGCATGAGAGACACGTGGAGAAACATTCTCCTTCCAACAGAGACCACCGTTGACCAGCAAGCCCTGGCCAATCCACCAGCTAACAGCTGACAGGCGAGTGAGCCCAGATTACTGGAACCACTGAGTTGATCCCTAGGCATCTTGTGAGAAATAAGAAATGTAGTTGTTTTAAACCACTACGTTTGGGGGTGATGTGTTATGCAGCCTTGACTAAATTGCTTTTGGTATCTTATAGGAATTAAAACGTTATCAGTGGAGCAGTCGTAAATAAAAAGTGTCAAAGGAGATGGGAGGGGGTGGGGCAGGTATAGGGAGCATGGACTCCCTGACAGCTATGGCAATGTCTGTAGATTTTATCCCAAGTCATATTGGGAATATTTTAGAGGGTTTCGAACAGAGAAAGACATACTCTTACATCTGAAAAAGATCACCCTGGCTACCGTGTGGTCAAGACTGTGGGGGCAAGGGGAAACAGAGAAACTACTTACAAGGGCATCTCGGTTGTCCCGGTGAGGTGGGTGGCTTAGACTACACTGGAGTGTGAGTGTAGAAGGTGAGAACAGAGCAGAGAGATGAATTCTGGATGAATTCTGAAGGCACTGTCATCAAGACATGCCACACATTTAATAAGAAAAGTGTAGGAGTAGAGTCAACAATGCCATGAAAAATGGAGCTTTGCTTCTCATCAGGGCTGCCATGCTGTAAGTAAGAACCATGCATGCATGCAGTAAGAACGGTGCATGCGGTAAGAACGGTGTGCCCCGGGTGTGCAGAGGAGCCTGTGCCGCCCTGACGAGGAGGGCTGGTGTTCTGAGGTGGAGAAGATCAGGAGAGGAAAGGCTGGGAAGGGATGATAACTTGCTGGCAGGTTACTGGCTTCAAATGCTTTTATTTAAAATTTTATAGAGTTCATGAATAAGAACTTAGGCTTTCTCAAACTGTGGTCTTTTATCCTGATTCAATATTAAAATGAAAATATATAAGAAGCTTTGATTCCCCACATTTTCCTAGATGGTACCCAGGCCTTTTATGAAATGATTACATACCAGGTTTTGGAAAACTGCTTTTGTCAACTGAATTAAATAACTAACGTTGCAAAAGATTAATGAGGAAGAGATAAACAACGCCAGGCTCTCCCAAAGATTTCTTTCAGAAGCACGTCTGCCCGTCTCCACCTGATCCTGTCATTATCATCTCCACTCTGCCTTTTTTGACTGTAATCTTTTTACTCCCAGATATCAAAGGTGTGGGGTTGTTCTGAGAAAGGACCACTGATGCCCTCACTGCAGCCAAGTAAGTGAGCCGTGTAAGCACTCTGCGAGCAAGGCAGAGCAGTCCGCACGTCTCCACGTCACTCTGATCAGAGACTGTTAAGATGAATGAGTGCTGTTCAAACCACGTTTGAAATGGGCTGCGTCTTTTGATTACTATCAACGAAGCATTTGTATGTGTGTATAGAAATAAACTGGTATTGCACACAATTAGCACAAGAACAGGTTTGCCATATTGTCACAGTCACCTATTCTTTGGAGGACTCTGCATTTACAAGGATTTAAGGTACATGCGTCAGAGAAGTCACGGCCAAGGATAACATCCAAGTAGGAAAACTCTAAAAACTTTGCTTTTGAGAAGTTCATTTTTCTCCTTTCTACAAATTTATATTCATCTGGAAAATACCTCTCTTAAGTTCCTGGGGATGTTAGGAAACCAATCTGAAATTATATAAACTCTTTACTGCATAAGCTCTTTTTTTTTAGTGTAGCCTCAAGACTTTCATGTACCCATGACAGTTTCCTTTCACAAGCCAAAAGTTTGGCTTAAAGCAAAGCCAAATTTTTGCTTGGCCTCTCTATGATTTGTATTGAATCATAAATTTCAGAGAATGAGTTTCACAATACATTCACCCACCCTATATACATTCATCAGGATATATATAGAAAAGAGGCAGTTAAAAATGTCAGTTAAAATATGCTTGCAGTTTGGCTTACAGAAACATTTATGAATTATTCTTTAGATATTTTAATTTTTATGTCATTTAAAAAGATATAGATGTATTTATTATTTAAGTAATCCTAACTTTTCCTGAAAACGATATAGTGAGCCAAATTAAGTATAGGTGCAGAAAGTGGGTGCAATAACTAGACACCATTAGGGCAGGAAAGATTAGGAGTAAGCAAAGGTAGGGCACAGCACACTGGCCTTTGGAGGGAGATTCAAAGTCAAGGGCTTGCTCCCTTTCCTACACTGTGGTATCATTCACCAGGACACAAGTGCCCAATGCAATGCCTAAAATGTGAACTTCTATGTCTGTGTCTAAAACAGGGAGGTAACAGCTTGCTGCTTCAGTCGGAGGTAATGGGGTTTTATTTTCCTGCCTGTTCTGCCCTGCAAACTTCGCCAAGACATTCTTTTTCTTTCCCATTATGGACCCAGCTAGCTACCTAACAAGCTGCACAAGATCTCGGCAAGGGCTTGATTGTGTAGTGTATGTGCCAACGTATGAATCATATGCCTATCAGAAAGACACTGGAAAGAATTACTCTAAACTCATTTTTGTTCACTCACTATTTTTTTTTCCACTCACTTATCAGCAATATGGTGTCTGGTAATGTACATATTAACCTAAAGCTTACTATTTGACCCAATCTCACCTGCAATCAATCCTTAACTTCTTTCCTCACCTTCCTTAATGTCTGATCTGGTTTCTGTGTAACTCAGTAGGGTATCCAATTTTAAAAAGTCTTTTATTATTATCAAAACAACACATACAGTCCAGAGTGCTAGTGTTTAGTTGTCTAAAAACTGTATTTGAATAGAAAGGCTTCTGGTTAATTCTGACAATTAAAAAATTGATTTGCTTTACTGTCTGTCATTAACATTTCACATAATTATGTAAATCCCTTTTCAGTTTACAGTTACTGAACTCTTTCACAGGCCAGGTATTGAGTCATGCACTTGACGGCATGAAAGCAAAGGACAGCCTCATGCTGAAAACACATTCTTAACATCCCTCTTGCCCTATGTCCACAATCATACACCACAAAAAACCTGGAAGGAGACAAATATCAGCATAAATTTGACAAGTAAAGGCAGCCCCTATGTTAAACGAGGGGTTTCAAACTTAATCTCTTCAGAAGCTAATGCTGGCCTGCGGTAAGAAAGAAGTTGGTGAGGGAGAAATTGGAGGGTGCACACCCTGACTAACAAGTGATCCAAGGCTTCTGATTTCTCAAGAAAAAATGCAAAGCTGTATCTTTTTTGAAACCTTCAAATGTTTCAATTTTGGCAACATTTCCACTTTGTGAACACACACACACACACACACACACACACACACACACACACACGACCCCTTTTTTAAAGGCTGCCCACCATGGATTTGACAAACTAGAGTGGCAGCTTCCTATGAAGCTGACAGTGAGGCAGGCACCCGCACCTTAAGAAGCCGGTGCAGCTCAGCTCAGGAGAATCAAAACTATGGTGGGAACTTTCTCTGGAATGATAGCTGGACAAGGGAGCTTGTCTAAACACACCTGGGGACTAAAATACTCAGGGAAAAGAAAGGGGGTTAAAAGTCTCTGCACCCTGAGTTGGTGAAGGAGGAATGTAGAGGTCTTTGCCTCAGTAATGAGGAAGCCCTTTGGTCAGGAAACGTCAGAGTAGGGAGAATGCTTTCGGTCTAACTCTAGTAAGCGGCCCCTCAGTGATGCTCAGGGATGAATGACACAGAGGCTTGGAGGAGAACATGCACCCAGAAAGATCAAATACATTGCTTAAGGACAGTGTAGCCAACCAGTGGCAGGGCCAGCATTACAAGTTTTCTGTTTCTAGAATTATTTCTTTCTTTCTTTCTTCCTTCCTTCCTTCCTTCCTTCCTTCCTTCCTTCCTTCCTTCCTTCCTTCCTTCCTTCCTTCCTTTCTTCCTTCCTTCCTTCCTTCCTTCTTTCCTTCCTCCCTCCCTCCCTCATTTGTTATTGAAATATTATAAAGATAAAAGTGATGGCAGATTTGCTCATAGCATTCAGTGTTCCTTCACCGAAGTCCCAGTGTTGTAGCCATACTGGTAAGAGAAAGAGTGGAGGCACAGATCCTTCCCATAGTCATCTCTCCAGGTCATAGCTCTGTATTACTCAACCAAAGATTTGAGATTCTCTTAAGTTATACAACCTTTGTTGTTACATAGCTGTTATTTTTAACTTCAAAGGCCAGTTCACGTAGGATGAGGCCAAAGCACAAACACAAAAAATCATCATCTTTTAAAAAATGTCCTCTCAAATGATCAAGTCTTCATTTTAATGTTCTTTTTAACTTCAGGGTCTCCATTTGGTTCTTTTACACAAGTTCCATTGCTTTATGAAATCAACCATCTCGTCATCTATTTTATTACTATATTAATAACAGTTCTTTTAAATTTTGTGGCTGATAACTCTAATATCTAGATTTCTTATGGGTCTGTTTCTATCATTTTTTTTCCTGTAGGTTTTCATTTATGGCTCATGTCTCCCTGCCTGCTAGGTAGATTTTGATCAAACACGGGGCATTGTTTACAAAATACTAAAGAGATACCGTGAGGTTGTAGATGATATTTCCTCCCTCCAGAGAGGGTTTACTATTTTTTGTTTGCTGGTTTGGCTGGAGCAGATTAATACTATGCTTGTTCTAAGTTGAGCATCGGCGGTTATAAAGGCCGGTATGTGTTCTGATTAGCCCTCACTCCTAACAGGCTGGTCCTTCAGGAATCTCCACTTAATGCCTGGGCACTGACTACGGACCTCCGGTCTTCGTGGCCCTGGATTCTTGTATTTTCCTCAACTCCACGAGACTGACTAAGGTTCTGCTCAGCATCTGCTCAGCCTGGCTTCTGAGGTATCAAGTGTCTTGTTGGGGTCGCTTTGTGATTTCCTTTCTCTGGAATCCTGGCTTTTCAAGTCCTTGTTCTTTGATAGCCACCTGATGCCTGCAACACATGCTTTCCACATGTTATTCACCTTTCCTGCTTAATCTCAATAGTAGAAATAGTCTTAGACAAGTTCTGCCTCAACCAGATGTCCTATTCACTTTTAATAACAACTTCCAAATTTGATAAATCTGGCATTTATTGAACTCTTCCTGTATACCAGGCAGTTATTAAGTGCTTAAAATTTATCTTGTAATTCTCACAAAAACTAAGAGGTAGTTGCATTTATAATTTACAGAGCAGGAACCTGAAATACTCAGAGAGGTTAAGTAACTTTCCCAAAATTATGAAACAAAGATTCATCGAGGGAGTCTGACCACAGAGCCTGTAGGCCTACCCAGTGTAGTACGCTACCTCCCTGTAAGCTTCCTTTTGAAGAAATGACTGAGCTGCTTCAATCACTTTGATATAATTGACAGTGTCTCCTGGTTAGTTATCAATATATTGTAACTCAGCCACTTGACAGCACAGGGTGAGAAAGGTTTGCCTTCCACAGCATTTATCTTATTGTATTACATTTTACTCTACAGTTGAACCAAGTTCTTTACTGTTAATTTCTGCAAAAATTAAACTTTTGTCTTCTTACACAAAATATAATAAAATAAAACAAAGTGGACATTACCAGCTAGAAGCAACATATTACAGAAAGAATTGCACTTACTCCTTATCTATAATTTTGGTTCTGTGAGCTTAACTTGTACAGGAACACAAAATTATAGTCTTTATATTCTTATAGATTCATGATTTTGTCAGCTGTGCAACTTAAATAGGAATACTTTTCCTGATTTCGTGGGATTAAAATTGTGTCATATGTTGGACTCAGATAAAGAATGTTATTAAACACCAAACATTAACAAATATTTATTGAAAAAGCAAATGAGAAATACATGTGAATCATTACACACAATATCCTTGGGGGAAAATGCTGAGGTCTCTTGGAGTCACAAAATTACAGTTTTTAGGCCAGGATTTGCCCTCGACTCACTCTGCAACCTCAAGCATGTATTTAACCTCTCTGACTTGGTCTGCTTAGCTATCAAATAAAGCTAATTGTGCATGATCTAATTCAATAATTAGGTTAGTCACATTTATTAAACACCTTGTACGTGCCAGTGCCTTTGTGAAGGCCAAGAATATTAAGAATATAGGATATTGTTAGAGAATTGAAAATGAGTATAATGTATGTGAAAACATTTTGTCAGGGATAGTACATTATGTAAACAACCATTTTATGTTTTTACAGTTAAATATTTTTTCTAGGGGTGCCAGAAGCATCTAGCTCTCATTCAAGTACATGGGTAGTTTCACTGTGGCAAATTTTACAAATACAAATTAGCCTCTGCAAAATAAAATGCATGACAATTATCATTAAAAAAGGTAGAACAGTAAGTAAGAAATTGTTTTGTAAACAGGACAGAGAAAGGACGATAAGGCAAAATAATATAATAATGACTTATGTATAACTCTGATTTTAGAAGGACCAATGTTCAACAAGAAAATAGACTAAGATATCAAGAAAGTGTTAAAATTGCCTATCAGCTTAATACTCCCATGACAAAACAGAAAAATCATAACGGAAAATTTTTCTTTGATTAAAATAAAGAAAAGGAAAAAATATTTAAGAATACTAAACCCACTGTAAAGAGAGAATAGGAAAAATAAACTTACTCTTGATTGTAAGACTCCCATTGAAAACAGTATAAATGGAGGTGATAATTTTGATAATAAAGACTAGAGAGAGAGACAATAAGAGCACAGCCTTTATTTTGACAAAGGCTACAGTTAGTGAGGTTTAAGACACTGGACTTACTGACCCTGTGTCTTTCCAGAAACTTTACCACTGCTGGTTAAACTGTTGAAAACTAGCGTTCCATAACACCGCTCTGCCCTCCCAGCAGCACACTACATTGTAGAAAAAACTCCAGTATGTCTCTTTGAGTGATATTATCTCAGCTTCCAGGGAGTAATATAAGAATATGTTGGCCTATGATACCAAAACATAGCTCTGGACAAAGAAGCACAAAGCAGAACAGATCCTATACTACCATCTATATTATTGCCCCAGTGTATGATTAATCCCATGTGCAAGAATTCTTCAAAGAAGTGGAAACACCTAGCCTAATTATAAAATTTCCCAAAGTTGGCTTATTTAACTGAAATACAGCTATCCTTCACTTTATAGAAAGGATAAATATCAGAAGACTTGACCAAAGTGAATCGTTTTTAAATGATCAACATCCTCTTAATAGCCAGGGATTCCTGTCTGAAGAGAAAATAACCCTTCAATTGAAAAGACGATATTAAGAGTGTGTTATCAAAAATACCCACCAGTCCATGCGTCGATAATGCCCGTCATCACTCCACATTGTCAGAAATTCTCTCCTGCCTAATGACTGCCTAAAACATCACATCTGCTGTTCCAGGAACTTTACTCTTATAGTCTGTGTTTCTTCACCAGATGTTTACGTTGTCTAATAGACCTCGACTACACTGTCAATAGAGTTTTAAACCAAAGATGTTATTATTCTAAGTTAGACATTCCTTACATTTAAGGCTACAATTTAGTAAGTTTCCATTCTTTCTCAATTTGGTAAAATGAAACAAATCTTAAGTTTAAATTCCCTTGTTCTTTCTGTCACTTAGATCTCTAATTAATCTTTTCTATTGGCTTGCAATAATCATTGGCGAAAGGCTGCCCTGGAAGGCTTTCAGTTCTGGGTCACCGAGCCAGACAAGTTTTCAGGTTTACTAATACTCTTGGAGACAAAACCAAAAAAATGTCTCAGAAGTTGACAAGGCAAGAAACAAACAAACAAATACATATAGACAATTGCATCCCAAATCGAACACATTTTCTTCTAGAGCTATTTCACTATAATATCACTATAATATACTTATTCGATGATTTTATAAAATTCACGGATTATAATGCCAATGACATAAGAACATAAAACAAAACCCAAAGAATTAACAACCAGTGATATCCAGTATATTAAAAACTTATACTTTTTATCAAGGAAAAAAAAAACCAAGAGGTTGAGAAAATGATTTAAGTTTCATGACTATAAAGTGTCTCTTTCTTGACATTTGAAGGAAAGAATAGACAGAGGTCAAGGTCAAGGAGGAAGAAAATCTTCAATGTGTTACTTACTTCTTTGTATCCAAAGATAATGCGTCCATCTACGAGGAGGGTCGCCTGGAATGTGAAGCTTCCCAGGTTGTAATTATCCTGCAGATGTACGTGGTCCCACTGGACAACAAGTGCTGTACCTATAAACCCCATCGGAACAGAAGAAATACAATGAGAAAAACATTGTCAGTCAGTTCTGGTGGGAGCCTTCACAAAACCATGGATCTAGCCTTCAAATCTAGTAGTTGTACTACTTAAATTTTACAAGGTTAAGTGGAATTCTGTTACCGACATAACATTTGGCATACAGTGAGCTTCCAGAACATGCTGAAATCAATGAAACAAATACATTTTTTCCTGGAGATGATGATGAAATCCAGTTTAATGACATTGAAGATGATGGTGAAGGCTGATGATATCTGAACTGAATTCACAGTTTCAGAGTATTATTCTATAGTTTGGATTTTGGCCATCACCTGTTAAGAATACTAAAACTTTAGGATAAATGCAGCTTGCTAAGGCAGACTGACTTGATTCTTTTAAAGTATTATATATCTTCAAGTGAAATGTTAGCACTTTATTCTTTTGATGTAATGGAATTTAAGGGTAAAGATGACATTATCTGCTACTGTTAAACAGTAGAGAGAACAAGAGAGAATGAATAAAACAAGTGTTTTCCAGTTTAAAAAAAAAGTATTTGGAATATTGTTAAAGAACTGAGTATTCTCTAAA